>MU225526.1:3203215-3217321 GCA_018584345.1 Thuja plicata
ATTCAAGAATCAAAACATTAAAATTAAATCATTACATCAGTTCAAGTATCATTGTTTTAAGTTCAACTAATGGATTAATAATTTATTGATATTCTTCTTCCTCATCATCATCATCTTCTATATGGAGTCTAATAAGACTCGAAGGTTAATTTTTCCCCACTTTTATCAGCGCAGTTTCCACCCCAAATTATTAAATGGGGGTTTGGGGTGGAAACTGCGCTGATAAAAGACGGGGTCAAGGGGCAGCGCCCCTTGCGGGGTCTAGGGGCATCGGTGACCGACTTTAATTATTTTATAAGGCATCGAGAGTTATTTTTCAGCTCCATAAGACAACAAATCATAAATGTATGTAAGATGAAAGACACAAAAAAAAGATTAAAAAAACAAGTGTTTTTTAAATTTTTTTGACTTGACGGCCGATTCATGCCGGTTCACACATGGCGATTCAGGTGATTTTTGGATGAATCGTCTGAATCGGCGATTCATGCCAAAAAACCGCCGATCTGATTCACCGGCTCCCAAAAAATCGGGGAGGGTGAATTGAATCGCGATTCACGCGCAATTCTCGTTACTCTGTCCAATTGTCACTAATATCAAAGCTTCGGTTTCTCACTTCAAGATAAATATTCCTTATCCAAAGGTAAATCATATTTGTGAATTGTACAGTACTGCTTTAACTGCTTTAGAATTCCATATAATATTTGAGAAAGTTGTTATTTGGCTTTTTGACATTGTATAGCAAAAACTGAGCAAATTTGACATCCAATTTGCAAACAACAGCTGAGCCTCAACTACTATTTCATAAACTTGTCTTTGGGAATGTTCAACACTATAGTAATTTGTTCAATAATATAGTAAAGAGTGAGTCTATGGGAAGCCTCTGTAAGGTGCCTTCTCTTTCCATGGAAGATTCATTTCTTCTTTTTCAAATAACCGACAAATTTTAGTAGAAAGAATTGTTTTCAACTAAGTATGCATCCTAGCTAAGATATGTACTCAGCTACTTGTTGAAACATGGGACCATCTCTAGGTTTTGGGTGACCTGAAGTGGAAATGAATCTTGGGAGAGGGCTAGCTCCCTTATGAAATCACCTAAAACTGACCTACTCTACTGCTTTGCTAAGAAAAGGGATGTAACTACTAAGGTGATGTAACTACTAAGATGATGCACCAAATTTATGTTCAGACCTGTACTTTTCTGTTTACGACACCATATAACTCAAAAAGCTTAATGTTTTGCACAACTTCAGTTTTTTCACACCCGATGCACCACTATTTTGCAGAGGATTCATATATTGTCAGGTCCCCTCTTTTGGTCAGACTTTTCTATTTTGCAATTAACTCTTATGGTCCCCCGGGCGTTAATTGTCATACAAGGGGGCACACTAGTGTGCCACCTTGCTTAATTATGACCTATCTTTATGTTTTTGAATTTGGGTGCCCACTTTTGGGAGCGCTACCTTTGACATTTAGGACCTAGCCTTGCATATTTAAGTAAGTTATTTGGTTGTTCATAGTCATCATTCACGACATATCAATTCTTGTGTCTACAATTCCGATTGAGGAATTAAGCATTGGGGAGCAGTTTTGGAGGTGAGAGATCCTCCCTAGTTTGCTGGTTTCTCCAATAAGGTGAAGTCACTTCGTGACCTTATTGCACTAACCCGTTTCATCATCTTTTGCAGATCATAACTAGCTCCATTGGAGATCGATGATTGACAAGACTCAACACACTGCGATTTTATACAGCGACATCATTAGCAGCGTGTCAAAACTTCCCAACATTTGACCCTTGAGTCCAGACCTGCAAATATACATTGCAATATTAGTTCCAGCGGTTTCATTGTGATGCGCAGCTATAATCATACCCACGATCTGGTTTACAGGCGATCAGAACTCACAGCGACATCCATAACACAACATCATCACTATCCAGCAAATACAGTAATACAAGTATTGTGCAACCAAGGATAGATTCGATCATCAGATCATATTCAGCACTAGACAACATTAAATGTTTATGCGATCTAGGAATTACAACCATCTGAGGCGACTGGATCCGTGATCCATCCATTTCGCCATACTCAACTCCTTACATATTTGCCTGACATACATCCACATCATCCTGTAACTACTATTAGCTTTCCATCTGCCCACAACACTATCATCGCAGTATTCAAAAACTTGGATCATACATATATTCGTGCGCCACCATTCATTGCAGCTCAACAGTTTATTGGAGGCTCAACGATTGTAACAACATATTCGTATTCGGATCAGAGGAATGACATAAACATTATAATAGCGTCATCGATATCTTCAGTCAATATACAGAGACTAGTCATATCGGCAACCAGTCATTTTTACAGTCTGTACGCATTGGGATCAACTGTATTTTGGTTGTGATATCAGTTTGTATATCGATTGTATCCGCAGTTCCCAATGTGGAAACATCATCGTTGGAAGGCCTATCGCTTGTGTAGCATCTATTGCATTATTTTCTCTGATTGTGCATTGTTATGAAAAATAATGATCTCTAAATTCTATGGTTATTTTGGTGTTATGACAGTGTTTTTGTGTTTTCAGTACTTGAGCTCGATGTTTTGGACAACTTCAGTTTTTTCACACCGCATGCGTTAATATTTTGCATAGAGGATACATATATCTTGCTGTCTAGAAGGAAAAGAGGAAGTTTTCACAACTTGACAGTCCTATACTTGCATTTCAGTCTACAACCTGCATATAGATGTGTTTTTTGACAATAGGTGTTTATTTGACACATATTTTAAAGGTTTCAAGACAAAACACAATAAAATGCATACATCAGTGCATTAACACAGTAGAATGGTCCTTGTAGGAAAATATTATGTTATTGAAAAATAATGGTGTCCTTACAGGAGAATAAGTCTGAAAATTCTTCTTGTTGCTTGAAAATGATACAAAATGTATTTTAATTACCCAAAATTGAGCATAAATCAAGTTACAATCTCTGTCATAGGGTTTGTGAAACTTGATGTATGAAGTTAAAATTTTTGTAAATTCTAATAAAATCTAAAAAATTCCTTAAATTTGCCATAAGTTTGTACAGAACCATTCTCAGGATTTTATTGATGAAAGTTCATAGGGTTTGAAATCAAGAGCTTCATAGTTCGAGAGGAGTTGAAGTTATTTCACACCTATCAATTAAGCACTTGAAATGACCAACCATTGGATGTAATCGACAATAGCTAATCGATGGTGGTATTCGACTAGAGATACCCTTGACCTGTTGATTAATGATAGCACACACAATGATAACACTAGGTGCGTTCTCATGGCTGATTGAGGGATACGTATCTTGCATCACTTTGGTCATGCTTTGCTTCTTCTCCTTCCTCCCATCTGAGTAGCCAAAAGTGTTGTTTGAGTCACCTCTTTCGAAGACCCATTTCCAAATTTATTATTTAATATACTTATTATTTTTATATTAATAAATTAAAAATATAATTTTGAGCATATCTAACTTGTATTTGAATCTAATATAATTTTGTTTTATTTTTAATAAGACCTTGTGAACCAGAACCGTGGACTATGCCTCTTTTTCTTCGGATCGGGACCAAGTGTTAATGCAAACAAAACCCAACTGTATTGCAACAATGATAAATTGAGTAATTCAAGTAACAATATAGAAAAATCTTAAGATTGATTGTGATGAAAAGAATTAACCCATAAGACTGCAAAAATCAAAAGACAGAATAATTTGGGCAAATCTTTGTTCAATTACCAAACAAGATTCTTACCAAGAACATAGAGCAACGAATTGGTCAAGTCGACATCGCACGAAATGTTTGGACTCCAAAGAATTACGACAATAACCCATAGAACTTATTGGGCATGCTCATCACCAAGAAACTAATTTGTGCCGTCCTCGGGCTCCTAACTACAACAAATAGTTACAACCTGTGCTAGGTCTGTGCTGCCTCCAATGAACTCTCCTTAAGCTCTCAAACTACTCCGCGGAAAAAGAGGAATCACGATAAAATAGGGGGAAAAAGCAAATCACGAGAAAATAGAGGGAATACAATCACAACAAAATAGGGAAAGGCAAAAAGTGATTTTGTTTATCCCACATTGGCAAGGTGAATGAAGAAATTCTCTCGAGAATGTTATAAAAGAGATTAAAGAGCTCTTTTTGAGCATGCTTGATTGAATATTGTTATTGCTTATGCTTTGGTTCTTGAAGGAGATTGTGCTTTTTCTTGCTGGTTTGTGAGGACGGAAACCCTTATAGGCGACATTCTCCACATTGTTGAGAGATACAATCTGGAGGATTGGGAGTGGCTTCACTACAGGAGTCACATTGGAGCTTATTGGGAGTAATTACCTCAACCTTCAGCGGTGAATATTGTAGATCTGATTTATAGCAGCAATTGTGAGAAGTTTGGGGAGTTTGACAAGTGTGTTCATAGCTGTATTTATTGTTGTTGCTGCATAACAGTTCCAGCTGTGGCATTTTGGTGATGTATTGATGCAAGCTAGGGTTTGAAACCCTTTGTATTTGCTGATTGTGATTGTTGTAGACATTTATATTCATTTCCAACAAATGGGTATGTTGAACTTGTGCTTATAATCTGATTTAAGATTTAATCATCTGGGTATTCATAGTTTGCAAATATTATTTCATTTTCAGAATTGTATCAGATTTTTGGTGATTAAGTTTAAAGGTTTTCAGCATATTATTATTGTTATTTATTTGCAATATAAATCTGCCCTTCAATTTTATTCTATCTTCTCTCTTCAAGCTTAAAAAAAAAGACACAAACAGGGCGGCATATTACACACCATTACATTCAACAATATGCTTTGACAACGAATATTAATGAGTTATAAAATGGTAATATGGCACCTGGAGATCATTCCCTTGACTGGATAATGCATCCCAAGTCCTGTCTCCTCAGAAGAAATGAATATTCAGAGATTGCAGGCAGTGTACAGTTATTAACTTATTACTAGATCTTTTCTTCTGATAAAGATACCAATAATAAATCGTCTTAGCTGAAGTTTGCCGCCCATACACTTCCAGCAGCAATGACTAATTTTCTAGTGATTCCATAATTTATAGATGCCAAAACAACCTCAGATCATGCTGCTGATGCATACTCTTTTAGATCAACTTCTCGAAACTTTCAGACCTTGAATCATGTATCAAAA
The DNA here is from genome assembly GCA_018584345.1 of Thuja plicata. Taxonomy (NCBI): domain Eukaryota; kingdom Viridiplantae; phylum Streptophyta; class Pinopsida; order Cupressales; family Cupressaceae; genus Thuja; species Thuja plicata. Next base: position 3,208,406 of record MU225526.1, read on the forward strand.
GACTTCAAATCTGTACAATACTCCCATTTTAGCACACCAAAATCTGCAACTATGCTCAGTAGTGAACTCAGTGCGAATTCACCTCTTAAGAAGATTGGGTTTCTGTCCAATCTTATGGTTCTAAGGGTTTTCGTCCTCAGAACAAACCAGTCACTGAATATCAGCAATGAGAGAAAATAACTTCAATTCAATATTCTCATAACATGCTCTTGAAGGAAGACAAGGTTCATTTATAAAGACTCCTCAAACTCCAAGTGAACCTCCACACTCAATGTGGGATAAATCAGGCTTTACTTTTAATTCCTCCTTGTGAATTAGCTTCTCAAACAAGCTAGAGAGCTTTCTTAATTAAAGTGACTTTATATTGTCATTTTATAAAGTCACTTTATGAAAACGACTTAAATACACTTTAACCCCCCCTTTATGTGGTCATGTCATAAAGTCATTTAATATAATTAATATTATCAAAGTTAAACTTGATTTAACGTTAATAATTTAACTTAAAAAGTTAAATCATTAAACCCATGATAATTTCCAACATCAACTCATGGAATAATACATCCACTTTCCAAATATAGATATGATGCCAACTGATCACCCCGTTGACTTACTATAAATAGTAATTATGAGCAAAACATCCAAGTGACTTACTAAAAATAGTAAGTGTGAATCAAAGTGTCCTGAATGATCTCCAAAAGACACCACAAATAAAATAGGACATTGAGCCGAATAAACACCAAAATTTAGGGACATTACAAATATTGCCAAACTTACAGGTGACAGATGTATTGATATCTGCTATAGACATGACCCATTCATGACAAGGATTGATTATTTCCCACAAACAATCCAAACATCGAACAAATTGGTCTGGCGATAATATCCCAGTGTCGACTTGTGTATTGCGCTGACAAAATACCTCCAATGGTTTGTTCCTCAATTCAATAGAGATATTGTTGTTCCTTATATGAGCGGCTTCAAAGGTTTTACAAGCTTGGACGATATTGTTTTTGATGCATCTATGCCACTGTGGAATAGCCATGTCTTCGATGTCTTCCAAATTATTCAGTGATCTGGTATTAAGTTACCTAAGTCTCCAGAGTATCGAATTATTCTCCTTGCACACGACAATGATATTTCAAAGTTAACGGGCTCCTATTTCACCACCGCAGACTCGTGGATAGTGAATGATTGGTGAATCTAAATGTAAATGCCAAAGTGTATTGAACAAAGTATTTCTCCTTCTAGATATATCGCAGTTGTAGACTATGAACAATCGTGGATATTTGTTCGATCAACAAGCCCACACCCAAGTAGCTCCTGATTGTAAACTAGCTAGCTGATAGAATCTTTAGATTATTGCCAGAGTATCTCTGACCAGTATTTTGGATTAGACAAACAAGTAGCTGAATATTTCGTAAAATATGATATCTCATAGTTATAATGAATGAACCAACACAAATCGTACACCAACAATAAATCGTTAACAATTGAATACTTGAATTTTCGAGACATTATAGAGATTTTTGATTACAACAAATTTGTCTTTGCAAGAAGTCTTCAGAAATTTGGGCGAACTTGGGAGACTAGGGAGGATCTTGCATCTCTAGAACTGTGAACCAAGAGACCCAATTCCACATGGAATTGCAAATACAAACAAGAGATAAATAATCGTTGATTACAATTGCTTCTTGGAAGTCGAATAAGTATGAGGTTTACACCTTTTTTAACAAACAAGTCGACCTCAACATAATTCAAAAGAGCGGCCCAAATGATGGCACCAAAAATGCAAATAAGTGCACAAGTTACAAATAGGTGCACAAGTTACAACTAGGACCAACCTAAGGATGGGGCCAAAATAAGGGGACACGATAAATTATGATTGGGGACCCACACATCTAATTATAACTACCTAACAAATGTGACTGGGGACAAACACTTAATCACATACACCATCTTGTGAATTGGAAAAACACATCCATTCACAAGCAACATAGTATTATGATTGTGGACATACACATCCAATTACAAACAACCAATAATAGTGATTGTAGACAAACACATCCAATCACAACATAAAAAGTTTGAGAACCAAGTCATTGTCGCATATATAGCCACTGTTATGGAAGACTACCACCTTGATCACAAATGGTATGGGATGGTTACTGTTGCCACTCAAGAATTGATCTTGGTTTTACTCATTCTAAAACAAGTTGTTTTGTCACTAAAACAATTTGATGACCTCGTTGCTAATGATTGACTAGAGGTCATTTAATGTCCTCTAGCCTCTTGTGCCTCCATCTTGTAATGTCCCCTTTTGGGATGTCCTCTAGCGTCTTGTGCCCTAAAATCACAAGTTCAACTAAAATAAGAAACATAATATAGTTAGAATTATATCTTTACCAATAAAATGTCTATCAAGATTAATGCTGGTTTAGATCTTGCAATCACGTTAGACAATGTTTGAAATATAATTCATAAGACCAATTATTTCTATCAGGGTTAGGGATCCAACAACAAATATAAGTGCATATATCAATAAACATCTTAACCTATTTAGATAAATCATGCAATATCTTTTGACCTTTAGGAACCAAACCGTCAATAGTTCCATTTCCCCTAATCAACCATAGTTAGGGGTTGGAGAGGAAAAACCACAAAGGGTGCCCAAAGACTGTTCAACCCAATTGAGCCCTAGAGCGTACAACATCCAACTAAGACAACTCACCTCTTGGCCCATAAATGGCAAACTAAGACAATTCCATCTCTTGGGGTGGCCTACTTAATTCGAGGGAACCCTAATTATTGAGGAAGTTTGTTTAGCCCAATTAAGCCCAAGAACGTGGAGCATTGAACCAAAGACAACTCGCCTTGTGGACCACAAATGGCAGGAACATCCAACCAAGACAATTCCGTCCACTTGGGTTGGCCTAGTTGATTCGAGGGAATAGGTCTACTACCTCTCCCTAACATATTTCCTCCCTTTCTCGTATGACTGCTTGTGGGAGTATTGAATAGATAAATGTATTTAATATTAATTAATTAATGGCACATAATAAATTTACAAAGTTTATTAACATTTTGGTGAAAGATATATTAAGGAATATAGATGCATAATAACATTATCCCTATTACATACCAACTATTTGTTAATTCATAGGTCTGCTGTTTTTCCTTGTATCAATCGGATCTACTACTTATAATCAGATATATATATATATATATGTGTGTGTGTGTGTGAGAGAGAGAGAGAGAGAGAGAATCCTCTCTTCTTTGATCTTCCTTGATTGAGGATTTGAGGTGCTGGTGAGTGATGATTAAGTGATTGCTGATTAGATGATTGATGAGCGATGATGTAAGGAATGTTTGTTTGATATATTGGCGAATGATGATTGAATGTATGCTGATTTGATTGCTGAATTGTTTGTTTTTTTGCTCCCAAGATGAAGTGATGATTGATGTGGATTTGATGATTGTTTGCTTGATCTTGCTGATTGATTGTTTGCTCGATTTCTTGAGGGATTAATGATTGATGGATGGATGAAGGATTTGTTTGATGGATCCATGAGTGATGATTGATAAGTGCTCCTTTAGTGCATGAAATGAACTCTCCTTTATTGGTGAAGGGTTGCCACCTTTCATAAGAATTGAGTCACCGCTTTTATTGCTGCCTTTGAGAACAATATATTAGTCCCCAAATTGATCTCCCTTGGATGTCCTCCTCAAATGAAACCTTCTGCCCTTTATACCTTTCAATGTGAGGGATAGTCACACCTCTTCATCATGTCTTCTCTTTGCAATGGTCACAGCTTTTTAGAGTCACAACCCTTCATCATTTCTACCCTTTGAGAGAGTCACAACCTTTCATAATTACCACCTTTTGAGAGTCTCACAACCCTTCATCTTTTCTGCCCTTTGTGAGTCACAACCTTTCGTAATTACCACCTTTTGGGAGAGTCACAACACTTCATCATTTTTGCCCTTTGAGAGAGTAACACCTTTCATAATTACCACCTTTTGAGAGAGTCAACCCTTCATGATTTCTGCCCTTTGCGAGAGTCACAACCTTTCATATTTACAGCTCTATGAAAGAGTCACTATCCTTCATCATTGCTGCCCTTTGAAAGAGTCACAATCCTTCATCATTGCTGTCCTTTGAAAGAGTAGCTTCCTTATTTTCTTCCCATTCCTTTCTTATTTCATTAATCCTCCTTTAATTCCTATGCTTCCTTTTTCCTTCCTTCTCCATATCCCCCTTTCAAATTAACTCTTCTCCCTTTTTAGTCACAATTCTTCATTGCATGCCCGTTGACCTTTGATTGTAATTATATTATATAATATTTTATTATTTTTGATATATTGTAATATTATTAATTACAATTAAAAGAATTTTTGTTTTACATAGAATAATACACACATGCCGATTGACCTTTGATTGTAATTATATTATATAATATTTCATTATTTTTGATATATTGTAATATTATTAATTACAATTAAAATAATTTTTGTTTTACATAGAATAATACACTTCTATTTCTCTATTTTTATTCTAAGAGAATAAGCCTTTTGCAATATAAAATTTGAACCTATATAAAGACAAAGTAGTTTAACATGGTTAACATGTTGCCCTTGCTTCTTTAGTAATAACCTCAACCCTATCTTGCTTCAAAAGTGCTTCCTCAATATGACATAAACCTTGCATGTTTTTGTGCAAGATCAAAAAGGGAATAGCAAAAATTTGCTTGTAGTTTAGGTATAGAAATTTGATTTTTCACACGTGTTAAGGCCTTACTATGGAAATACTAATTCTATTGTCACCAGTGGATTCATCCTTCATGCACCAGTGCCCTCGTCAATATCAACTGGCTCACATCACCCTATAGTTGCACAATTTCTGGGCTTAATGTTGTCTCCTCCTCAAACTGAAATATGTATGGAGGATCAGGCTTACACTTGACTCTCACATGGAGCTCTGCCATGGGACTGACCCTTTCCACCTTGTTCTTGCCAAAGCCAGTCCATCTATTGTGAGGTATAGAATAATGTATAGCATGCCCCCTAATATATATTTGGTCACCTCCACCATAGTTTTTCTATTGATAGTTTTGTCTTAATTTAATGCGAGTGTTATGCTTTATGTTTAGATGTTGAGTAGACTAGTTGGAGATAGTTATTTAGGTGGTTAGTGCATATGAAAGTTAAAGGCTTTCTAAAGCCATTTTCCCTTTGTAAGTTTTATCTTGAATAATATACTTTTGCATTATTTGTTTTTCTCTTCCATGAATGATGTGGAGCTTTCAACATTTCAATATTTTTTATGGGTATCTTTGTGCGTTCGGGCTGCATCTTATGTCAGGTAAATGTGATCCGCCAAGTTTGTGGTTGGTTTATTTGGTGGAGGGGATGAGTCTAAAGGATGCTGTGATTTTTTGTACAATGATTAAAATATCTTACAAGAAGAAAGTTAGGATTATATATGGTATTAAAATTGCAAATGCACTAAATTGTTAGAAAAAGTCAAATTAGGAAAATTAGACAAAAGTTTAGAATTTAAGCTTTTTATTTGGTTGTTGAACTATACATATTTGTGTCATTTCCTGTAAGATTCCTTTTTTTTGATTTAACTGTGCAGATTCCTTTACTTTGGGAGCATAATCGAATGAGCATGTTGCAGCTCGTAGCAAGCCTTGTAAAGGTCTAGTTTTTCTTATCATACTTTCTTCTGTTTAATTTCGTTATTATCCTATTTCGTTACATTTTCTTGGATGTATTTTGGGTAAAACGATAGATATTATTTTTTGAAAACAAGTTAATGGTCCTAGATCTTGGACAATATAAAAGACACAAGATACCATTGAATTTGTTAAAATACCATGTGGAACACAATGAGCCACCGAGTGGCCCCTGTTGTGGAGTTGAGTTTTTAGCAGAACTTTTGTAAATATGAAATTCATGATGTATTCAATGATATGCCATCAAAAATCATGTCTGTCTCAAGGGCTTTGGAAGACATATAATATACTATATTTGGTCCAATTATGACATTATGATTATACCAATAAAAGGAAAACATCTTGAATTCTGATTTCGGAATATCTTTTTCTTTTCAAATTTTTCTAGACAAATATTTTGGCATCAAACATACACTTTTTGTCCTTCCCACAATCCTCTTTGGAGGCCTATTGATTTTTGAGTATCAATCCTGCCTGGAAACAAAGGTCAAGTGCCATTGAGACATCTCCTACTCTAGCAGGGCATTCTTTGTTGCCAAGAACATCTTTACTCTAGCAGAGAGTCAATGGTGCTTAGATATCTCTTTCTCATACTGTAGTGACCCCTCTACTGGGCCATTGGAAGGCTACAATAAAACCTTCAAAAGTGCATATAAAATTCTTCTTTAAGAGATAATAACAATCTTCTGTCCTTTCCACTGAACATATAACACAACTGCAATCAAACATCACAAGAAAGCAACATATCACTTGCATTCAATTAAGTATATTTAACATCATAGAACCAGAATACATAAAAAGAACATGTACACAAGCCTTTTAGGATCACTTGTTCATGTAACTAGTTAGTTTCATTGTTTTATATTTCAATCATAAACAGTCAACTAGCCCTTACCCTAATGTACAGTCAATTATGAACACAGCCATTTATTATATATACAAATTTATCAATAATTAATGTATTGCAGATTAGAAAAATGATATAATAAAGTGTATTTTTGCACTTTTATGTAATAAGTAATAGATTAGTTGTTGTAGGTCCTTAATAAGGTTGTTGTAAGTTGGTTGCAGGTCTTTATTGAGTTGGTTGTAATAGGAAGTTTCTTGAATCTAAATAATGCAATTCTCTTTTGATGAGATACATGCCAATTTCTGTCAATCTCATTTCTTTAGTTTTTATAAACATTGTTATTAGAGAAAGATCGTGTGAGGGAGGCTGAGATGGGTGTAATACTGATCATACAGAGTTTGAAGAAGATTGGGATGAGAGGAGGTCAGTCTTGTAGGGAATTGTGACAGGAGGAGTTTGAAAATTGTAGAGTTTGTGTGTTTGAAATATAACTTCTTTTTGTCCAAAGATCACGAGTTGCCGAGTTTGTGGGGGAGGGGGGAACTGTTTGACTACAAAACACAGCCTGTAAGATTCAGACAGAGAATGTGTTTAAAAATCTGGGAACCTGGAGCTATGAAGGTCTTTGTGATTTTTGTGTCAAAAGGTCATGCAAAGGTCGAGTTGAGATTTATAGGAAATAGTTCACAAGTAATTTACATGGATCATGGAAATTTTGCAGCAAAAGGTTGTGCAAGACCCTTGAAAAGCACGCCATACTTGCAGTAAAAAATTGCAAGCAGTGAAGTTCAAATTAGATTGTGCAACTAGGGCACATTGAAGGTTTTTTGCTGTCATTAAAAAATACAAAGGAGAGTAGAAACTAGTGCACAAGTAGGAAAAATTGCAAGTTGTGTATGTTGGCAAGAAAACTCCAGGTATTTCTTTATTTGTACTTTGCCAAACCCTAATCTAGTTTATGTGTCAAAATTTGAGTTTAAACAATTTGAAATTTCTAGACTTTTTTTTTCAAAAAGGATTCGTAAAAATTAAATTCTCATGTCTAAGTCTGCAAATTTTGTGAAAATTTGAACTTCGTGTAAGTTGTTGAAAGTCGAAGGGTGTAAAGTTTGAAGGAATTTGCAAAATCTAGGGATCAGGGTTTTGGGAAAATCTTATTTTTTCAGTCGAATTAGTGGTTATTAGGTTTGAACCTTTTGTGTTTATATCCATGTTTCACGATGGACAATCTTCAAAATTTTATTCTACCAGATAATCAAAAGCTCATGAGGAAAAAATATAAAATATGGAGTCACAAAATACTCATTGTCATTGAGTATTGAATGTGTGTCAGAATAATGTTAGGAATTCAATTTAAGACTGCTAGTGATTTAAATGATTTTGACAAGCATCATAGAGAAACTTTATTATCACTTAAGTTGTTTGTGTTTGATGATTCAATCCCAATGTTTTTGATGCTATGTTGCAAGTGAATTTTAGGGTACTTTGAAAGATACTTGCCAAAATATTGAAAAATAGTCAGGTTTTGTATTTAATTTTTTTTGTTGCTTTCTACAAAGTTGCATGATGATAGGTCTTTGTTAGGGCATTGTTGTCCGCAATTTTGTATTTACAAAATTGGGGAAACACTATGGAAAACTTCGTAGTTTAAACTTTTAAGGCGTTTTCTTGGTTGTTTGTTTTGTTTTCACCCTAGGTTTGTTGCATTTTGAATTCCACTCATTTCGAGCTTTCTTAGGCGTCAATTGGAGTTGTATTTCAAGAAATAATGAGGAAATAAGAATGTTGTAGGTGGGCTTTTTAGGCTTATTTACAAGTGTTCTTTTGATTTAAAAGAATACATGTTTTGATTTGAAAAGAAGCATTAAAAGCCCGTTTTAGCTTAAAACGTTGTTTTTAAGTGAATAAACGTCTTGTAAATAAGTTGCAAAATCCCGTCAAGGGTATAGTTGAGTATTTTGATGAGAGGAACCTCCTACAACAATATGAGGAACATGCGCGAAATAACAAAAATATAGGGCAACAGTAGAACTCAGAGTGAATCTATTGATCGCGGGCCACTTCGAGGGGGTAACCTCCTTTGAGCAAGCTCAATACAATAAATTTGTCAGGACCATCAAAGGGCTTAATACACACTTATATACTAAGTACAATCTAGAAAAGTATTACTACCTATGCGTGTGGGATAATAAAATATACTCACAGGACGACTTACAAAGCATATGCGTCCAACAACACTACACTAACAAAATAAACAGAAGGAACACACAAGTTCCTAACATCCCCTCTCTCTTAGAAAAAAGCTTTGTCCTCAAAGCTTAAGGTGTGGAA
>MU225526.1:3225852-3265043 GCA_018584345.1 Thuja plicata
TATATTTATATATATTTGTTATTATATTGATAATAAATATATATTCATATATTGTGATTAAATATATTACATATATTGAGGTCATCTAAGAAAAATTAAAATCCACATATTCTGATCCAAAATTTAATAGCTTTAAGATTGTATTGTAATAGTAACATCTATTCTGAAATAAGAGAATAGGATGAATGTCCCGCCCTGATTTAGCTTAGTGTAAATAAGTAGTTAAGCGTTTTGTTGATTCCAGTAGCAATAAGAGGGGGGAGCCTTCCCTGAGAAGTAGGAGAGGCTGTGTCTCACATGCTGTGGCTGTAACCACTATTTTGCTATTGATCCTTAAAATTTTCGGTTGTAGAACCTCCATAGTTTTGTAAGTTGTGGTAACATTGAATTACAAAATTGCCACCGAACAGGCATCTTCTAAAACTCAGTAGTCTGCGATTAACTTCCTATAGTAAACTCCCTATCACATTTCTTTGAGACTTTTGTGGAATATTTGAATATGATAGTGGTAAGACAAAATTTGATCTTTGACAAGGTTAGTTCATATTTATTGTAGAAGGAATGTCTAATAGAATAGATGAAGTCACTTTTGGGATTTCAAAGGTTTTATAGTATTAGTTATATAGTTTTCCTTCTCCCACTTCCCAACCATAGAAAAAAGTACGATGCTTGTATTGTTATATATTTGGGCATGTTAAGAAAGATTGCAAGAAAGGTGTAACAACTCATTTCATTTAACATTGAAAAGTAACTAGTTTTCAAGACTTGAAGTAAAAGATGCTTGAAAATTTTCCATATGAAAAAACTTTTCTAACTTAAACAAATAGCTTTTAAGCGTGCAATACATTATTCAATGTGATACTTAAAAAAACTCTGAACAACTATGATTTACTCATCATGAAATTATAAAATCGTATCTTCTTAATCAAGTAACAATATACATTCGTTAAGAAATTGAATTCAAATGACAAGAGTTAGGATTTAGAGTTTAATGAAAACCGAAGAAACTGATCTGTAACTTGAGCCCCGACGATTATTTGCGAGAGGGATAATTTGAGTGCTTCACCTCCGACCATAGACCGGCGGTCTCCTGCACACCTTCCTATTGGAAGTGCCCCTACCCTTAACAAGGGTGTAGACACGGGAATCTGTTAAGGTATGCCATCTGACTCTGGTGTGGCGCCCTACATAGTTCCCATCCACCATACAACTATAGACTACTGCTATAACTATCTATAGCCAATCTGACTGGAATATGCCACTGATACACATTGAACTGACTGGACGCAGGCAGAACTTGCAGCACTTTGGCCAGACATAAAATAAATATCATTTATAAAAAGCGCTGTCATCCGTCCAAAAACCCCTACTCGACTTAGACTACATCAGTTGTCCTACAGTTCAACTCATGATAAACAACATTTAAGAAATGAAATGGTGTTAAGGAATATAGATCTTAGTAGAGAGAATTTAATAGTCTTTTAAATTATGCTGTTTACAGAATTTATATCAGATTGATATATATATTAGACTTTTACAGAAATCATCAAGTAATATAATTGCAGAGATTATAGAAGTTGTGTGCTTGCTTTGGTAATAACATATGTTGTAATTGATGTTTTTCCACAACAAGCATACGGTGATATATATACAAGAGTGAGCGGTTATGTCTACGTAGAGACATGACCGTACGTGGCTTAAGCCACGCAAAGTCATGTCCCTACGTAGGCATACCCTCTGATAACTATCGTCATTACCATTTTATACTAATAATGGTATTTGTTAAGTACCCGATAATCTTCGCATCATGGATAGTATCGGTTGATAGTCATCGTAAGTGCATATATATATCTTTGTATAGTGGATGATATCGACTAATACTAAAGTCGATTCATTCCATATTAAACATATTAAATGGTATTGACTATTACTAAAGCCGATTCATTCCACATTAAACATTTTGAATCTGATCAATATAATTTATATTCATATATATATAGATATATATATATATATATATATGCACTTAATATATGTATATGTATATGTATAGGTCAATCAGATTGAAGCTATTTTTAACACTCCCTCTTAGCAAGAGAAGATTGAACAACATCATGATATCTAGAATAGGAGTTGATCATGACATGTGTTATCACAATCCCCGACTCAATTCGGAACTGGATTTTAGTGATAACAATTAATCACAACATAACTTCATATCAAGATAACCGACACAGTCCGGGACATTAACTTAATGTACTCAATCCTGATAGAAGAGTTATCGTAATCTCCGACTCAATTCGGAACTGGATTTAGTGATAACCAACTTTAGTATCAAGATATCCGACGCGTTCCAGGACAACAACTTAATCTAGTCAAATCTTGATGCACATGTTATCATAATCCCCGACTCAATTCAGGTTTGGATTTAATGATAACCCCATTGATTTAGTGTCAAGATATCCGGGTTATTCCGGGATAGCAACTTAATATAGTCACTCTTGACACAAGGTCAAACTATTGTTTAGGTCGTCACCTTACAATAGCGACCTAACACACATGAAAGATCCTCACCTTTCATAACACACAAATGCAATATTGCAACTCTCTTGATATCCATCATGAACCAAGTCGGAGGGTGGATCCCCCATAGCTGCTCCTGGAGGGTTCAACTGTTGTGAGGGTCAGTGTCTATGCTACTGAGAGTCAACCTGACTTTGGTCTAAGGTCTCTTGCTCTGACCTTCTAGGGTATTCTACACCCTAACCTAAGGGAAGTCACTAAGATCTTCACCTCTCACTCAAGACCCAATCCTCATCAACAAGTTGTCCTCCCATGCTTACTAAACCTACAAGGGTAGATTCATGCTCCTGGCTAAACCAACTCATTCAGCCAATACACTCCAAACATATTCCTTCATTTTTCTTCCCTAACCGGACTATCACCAAGCTCGCTTAGGGTAAGAACTCCATCTTCATGTCCAACACTTCTCCTACACTAACAAAACCTAAGACTATGTACAAGGGCTCCTCTCGAATTCTATCCATGCACATGGTTATCACCATGGATTAAAGAACCTCGAGGAGCCATGCAATATAACCACCCAAAACGGATCAAGAACTTATAACTTGCAAGACACGATAAAACTACACTATTGCACTTGGAAAAAAAAACAATGAAGCCTAAAGATTAGACTAAGAACACACATTGTAGCTTCTATTAACTTCTTCAATCTCTTACAATACGCATCTCTCTCCCTTAGAAACAATATGCAGGTAGGTATATATCCCGCGTTTTTCCAACAACTTTCACCTACCTCATGAATGCAGGTATGGGCGATCATTTTGCAACCTCCCATCATTTTGGCCAGGTGTAACTGCTCATTGAAGACAAGGCGACACGTATTGAGTCGTTATAATTGATTGGGTTGGTCAGAAAAAGACAAAGCCGTGATTTCCGGGTCGTTAACCGACATTATCGAGTGCCAGTGTGGAGCGTGAGAGCAACACTCGACACCCGTAAGCAACCCCGAGCGACATCACCGAGCGACATTCCCGAGCAACAACAGTAACCTGAGCGACATCCCTGAGCGTCCTGAACAACAATCCCGAGCAGCATAGTGCAACCCGAGCAATATTCCCGAGCAACAACACCGAGCACCAGAGTCGCCTGAGCACCAGTATAAACCGAGCACTATAACTTAGTGCCACTTCACAATCTTCGGTTGCTAGGGCCTTGGTTGGATTTCCAGAGGTTTACAAACTACCTCAACACACACTAAACTGAAAAACAAACAACTTTAAACAACAATGGTGTTTGTTCACCGAATTGACCTTGGTCATTACAAAAGTGGTAGAACAAAACACCTTACAAACAACTTACAAACCCAAAATGCTTTCTAACCTAGGTGCTCCTGCACCATCAACAAAAGCTTTCACCTTAAACTTCTCTCTCACAAAGGAGAGTGCATTACAAGAAATTTTACTTCAAACTTCTCCCTCAGAGAAGAGATTATTAACAAAGGACCGAATTTCAAAATTCTCCCTCTAAACAACGATCCTGGGAAGTCAGGTCTTCTTGCTGCTCCCTCAGAAGGTCACGTTATGGCTTCTTCGCTTTTCGTCCAAGAGTGCCTATGATAAACTATTAGAGTCCCTCTGAATTTGATATTAATCTTCTGACCTCCTCATCCAAGGTTGCCTTTGATGAAGTGTACGATTCCCTCTGTTACGGAAGGATACTCTGCTCACATAGTCTCAATCATCGAACTTGCCCATAGTGGCCTTTTCTTGTTGTTAGGAACTTCAATATTCTCAAGGTTAGATGATGGGGGTTCATGATCTTCTATGATATTCTCCCTCTGTTTCTCAATTGTGTAATCTTCATCTAATTCTGTGATTGGATCTTCTTTTGCATCTTGATAAGCAATGTTTTCTTCAAATTTTACATCTTTACTGATTTCAATAGATTCTTAGATGGCTTTAAGTTTGGTTTATTCCCTGTAAATGCTTCTTCAGGTGTTATATTCTCTAAGATAGAATGAGGACATCTATTTTGAATGTACACAACTGTATTTGATGCTTTAGCCCAGAAAGAAATATGTATGATTCATGGCTTTGGTGGCTTCAATGATAGTTCTGTTTTTTTTCTTTCTGCTACTCCATTTTGTTGAGGATTATAAGGTACTGTACACTCCCTCTTGATCCCAACAGAAATGCAAAACTTTTTTTTTTGTTTGATTTTCCACTAATGCTTTAAATTCTTTGAACTTCATATAATACTTCATTTGATTCTTTTAGGTAGGGCACTATGCCAAATGTCATTACAATTTGATACTAAATGACTTAGCGCATGTTTTTGATCATTACAATGTTTGTATAAGCTACCGTCTCTTGTTCCTATGGAAATAGCATTCTTAATGTTGGAATTTCTAGGCCATAGAACTTTATCTTCATGAAAGGTGACACGATATCCTTGGTCAGCTAAACCTGAAATAGAGACCAAATTTCTTTTGATTCCTGGTACAAATAGAATATCTTTTAATTGTAATGTAGCTCCGGTTCTTAATTTAATTGAACGGGTCCATTTAGATGAGCCAAAACTTCTATTCAAGAAACAATTATCCCAGAGCATGCCCTCTAGCCAAGCCTTATTTTTCGGCTCAAAGGATCATGCATACATTTACTCCACTCCATCGAGTGTGATGAAATATCTATTGAGGTTCTTAATATCTCTACCACCATCAAAGTAATGCAGATCCAAAAAAGACTGACTCGATAACAAAGCTTAGCCAATACATTGATAGTTTGAGTGTGGCTTTTATGCTATCTTGGAATTATATCATTATTAACATAAACAATCATTCAACTCATTCAAAACAGAGCAGCCTATGTTGCTCATAACGGCTCTTACTATCTTGTCGCCCATTGATATAGCTTCCAATATATGTATATACATCTCAATAATAATGTCTATGCCTAAGACATAGCATAAGCCTTATGTAATAGGCTATCAAAACGAAATATTTGTAAAAAGATACAGATAGCTCGATATAATATGTTTGGTTGGCAATTAATATTCTTAGCAAGATAATCCATAATCTTGAAATCATTGAACAAAATTTATACTTTTGTTCATCTTTTTCACCCATTCGTACATATATGCCTACACTCATATGTACGAATATATCCATATGCACATGTACGCATATTTGTATGTATTTCTAGTTGTATCGATACACATGCGTACGTATATACACACTTGTAGATATGTATGTACTTAAAAGGATTGGCATCTTATATACACACTTGACACAGCACTAGCACTTGGTCTAGACATCTTAGAATGTCGTCAGCTCAAGTTAGACTTGAGCTATCACATTACTAGAAAAGATGCAAGGTTTACTAACCAATTGCACAACCACAAACAAGAATGACGTGAACCTACTTGTGTGTGTGTGTGTGAATACTAAGATGACATCAATTACCTATTCATCGTGTCTATGTTTGTCTCCTTAGTGATACTCTCCCTCTCTTTTCTAGAGGGCGGAATAGATCATGCTGTATTCACTCATGCACCACAACAGTAGTTAGCCATTACATTAAAACCATCATTACATAATGAAACAAAAGCTACATTCAATCATCATTGATTCATTAAGCATTAACAAAAACATTAGCTATCCATTTCTCATCTCAAAACATCCAATTAATGTGCATATTAACATGGAAATTAAAAGTTTTCGATTGTCATAAAAACAGGGTGTAACAAAAGGGCAATATGATTTATTCGACAAGCCATTGAATGAAGCCAATGTGATGGCTATTGCCGAGGAAGACAATGATGAGGAGTTTTCATTGATGGCCTTTTTAGATTGTATCGAAACCATTTGTTAGTTCTTTGATATGTTTGAAGGACTAATATGTTAGGTTTATTATGAAGGACTAATATGTTAGGTTTATGCTTAATGATAGTCACATGAGTTCTATTTCATTTAGTGATGGCACGTCACATATGGTTTAAGGTATAGGTAATGTGAGGATTGCACTCATATCATTGAACTTTAGTCCAAATGTTAGGTATGCAATAGGAGTGAAGTAGAATCTACTCTCTAGAGCTAGATTATATGAAATCCCAACCTTGAAGTTCATTTTTGTTGGAGGAGTGCATTGTTTTTGATGTGAAATGTGATAAAATGGTTTCTATAGGCATAAGGTGAAGAGATGTGTACAAAGGCTTATACGAACTCGCTGATCACGCTTTGCATGTTATGTTGGACGAAACTTGGTTTGCATAAACCTAGGAAGGTAAGTACAAAAGTTAGTATTGAGGTGCCATTGATAGATGCATCTTCTAGTTCATGAGGTTTTGAATGCGTCCATTGTTGGGTGGCTCTTCTTCACTTGTGTATTGAGAAGTGAGAACTAAATGTGTCTCCAATTTGGTTGAGGTTCATCTCACACAAAATTCATTTGCAATTGAAGCTGTCTTTATAGCGAAAAGTAATGATACAAAATGATTATGAAGATATTCAATATTAAAAAGGAGCGAAAGACTCCTCAAACAAGAGTTACAAAACAATTTTTTCAATAAGGATAAGATTGACAACTAAGAAATAAAAAGTTAGATGCGAGAGCAAAGTAGATTTTAATGTATTTCTTAATATTTACAAAGAGCAATACGCTCATAAATACAACACCAATTATTTACAAAATAGCAAGTATCTAATATTAGACTGTTCCAGGATTGGAACAGAATAGCAAGTATGTAATATTAGACTGCTATAAGAACGGAATCTATCTTGAGCATTAAAAAAGAAACAGACAAAATATTCTAATACCCTCCCATAATGCTCAATCTATCAACAACACCAATAGATTCCCTGAATTTTACAAATTTATCAGAACCGAGGGACTTGGTGAAGATTTCTGCGGACTGCTCCAGTGTACGAACATACAGTAATTGAATGGATTTGTCTTCAACCAACTGATGAATGTAATGGCAATGAGTTTCGACATGCTTGGTCCTTTCACGTAAGACCAGATTCTTTGCCAGTTTGAGCACGCCCTGATTATCACAAAATAGGGGAGTCGGTCCTGTCTAAGGAACATGCATATCCACAAGCATCCGTCGAAGCCAAACTGCCTCACACGCTGCCTTAACGGCTCCTCGATACTCTGCTTCAGTTGAAGATAGAGCCACTGCCTGTTGCTTCTTACTAGTCCATGTGATAGCACCAGATCCCAAATGAAACACATATCCAGCGGTAGACTTACGATCATCAACAGAACCAGCCCAGTCTGAATCTGTGTAGCCACATAGTGTAGGGTCAGAACTCCGAGTATACAGAAGGCCATAATCAGAAGTACCACTTACATAGCGCAAAACACGCGTGGCTGCTGTCATAAAGCGGGATATGTAGCTTATTGCAAAACTAATGTCAGGTCTAGTGGCACTAAGATAAATGAGGCTGCCCACTAGTCTAAACAAAGATTCATCCACAACAGGTGAAGCGGACTGAGCTGGCAACTTTAGCCCGAGTTCCATAGGAGTGGAGGCAGGTTTGCAATCCTGCATTCTAAACCTATCCACAAGATTTCTTGCATACTTGGACTGAGAAAGGAAGATACTGTGCTCAGTTTGCTAAACCTCAACTCCAAGACAATAGTGCAAGAGTCCCAAATCTGTCATATCAAAGGTGCGACACAAATCCTGTTTGATGTTAGTGATCAAATGTTCTGAGCTGCCAGTAATGATCAAATCATCCACATAGACAACTATAAACAATATATCATCACCTATATGTTTGATATACAAATTTGAATCCGATGGACTTCGCTGAAAACCCTGATTGGTTAAGTAGTTATCAATTTTCATGTACCAAGCCCGAGGGGCTTGTTTCAGACCATAGAGAGCTTTGACAAGTTTATAGACTCTGTGTTCCTGACCAACAACCTTAAATCCAAGGGGTTGTGTCATGTAGACCTCTTCCTGCAAGTCACCATTCAAAAAAGCACTCTTAACGTCCATCTGATGGACTTTCCAACCAAACTAGGCTGCTAAGGCAAGGACAAGCCGTATGGTGCTCATTTTAGCTGTAGGAGTGAGGAGAAGCTGTAGGAGCGAAGGTCTCCTCATAGTCAATGCCTTCCTTTTGTGAGAACCCATGAGCAACAAGACGAGCCTTATACTTGTCTAAGGTCCCATTAGCTTTGTATTTCACCTTGTACACCCATTTGCAGCTAATGGGCTTCTTCCCTGAAGGAAGATCAAAAAGGGCCCAAGTGTGATTTTTCTGAAGACTTTGGAACTCTGCTTCCATAGCCTGTTCCCACTCAGGGATACCTTTAGCCTCAGAGTAAGTCTGGGGCTCATAGATACTATGAATGTTAGCCATAAGAGCAAAATTAACTGTAGATTTTTGTTTTCTCTTATTTCTAGAAGCTCTACCTTCAATGAGCTCATCATCCTTGAGATCACTAATAGTTTTAGACCACCATTTAGGCTGGAGAGTAGGAGGGCCAATATCTGGCGGAGCTGGAAGAGGCTCATAAGAAGCAACAGGAGCAGGAAGAGGATTATGTTCCAGAGCCTCAACAGGATCAGCAACAGGGGCCTCATGGCGAGCATCATCTGTATCATCCCTCCCATCAGGTGAAGTTAAAGGAAGAGGAACATTGTGAGGTTGATCTGTAGAACACTGTTCAGAAGAAGACAGAAAAGCTCCTCGAGTTTCATCAAAAACAACATCACGACTGAAGATAAGACGATTAGTGTCAACATCTATCAGTCTGTAGGCCTTATGGTTGTCACTGTACCCTGTCATCATGAGTCTCTGACTCTTGGAATCCAACTTCGAGCGCTTAGCATCAGGAATCCAGACATATGCAGGAGAGCCAAAAATCTTCAGGTGATTGATCCTGGACTTACGACTAGACCAAACCTCTTCTGGAGTCTTTCCTTTAACGGCCTGAGTAGGAGAACGATTGAGGAGGTAGACAGCAGTAAACACTGCTTCTGCCCAATACTTATTAGGAACACTCCTGTGTTGTAACATAGACCGAGCCATCTCAACAATCGTACGATTGCGTCGCTCAACAACACTGTTTTGCTGAGGGGTGTGAGGTGTAGTGAATTGGCGTTTGATCCCATGGGTAGCACGGAAGTCGGAGAAAGCGGTGGAACAAAATTCTCCACCTTTGTCTATTCTAAGGGAAATGATACTACAGCCGGACTCTTTTTCAACCAAAGATTTAAACTTCTGAAAGGTACTAAATGCATCTGATTTGTCTAAGAAAGTACACCCACATCTTTCTACTAAAATCATCAACAATAAGCAGAAATTATTTGCAACCAGTAATTGAAGATGTATTCATAGGACCACAAATATCAGCATGAAGTAAATGAAGTACCTTAGATGTACGCCAAGAGTCCCCATCATTGAAGGGGGTCTGATGTTGTTTACCAGCTTGACAAGTGCCACATACTCCAAGATGCTGTGTTTGAATATCAGGGAGGCCAGAAACAAGTCCCTCCCGGGACAACTGAGAGAGATACTGGATGTTGAGATGTCCATATCCCTCATGCCACAAAGTGCTGAGAGATGAAGTACGGGCTGCTATAGCTATCTCAAAAGAACCACTGGTGTCAGTAAGTCGATATAAGCCATGATCCTCTAGACCAGTAGCAACAGTAAAACGAGTCTCTTGATTAATAATGGAACATTTGTGAGCACTGAGCACCACATCCAATTGAGGAGAATTCCTCATGATCTGACTCACCGATAGCAGATGGAGTGCCATACTAGGAACGTAGCACACATTGAGAAAGATGAGCTTCCTCTTGCCAGACTGTATCTGAACATTTCCTCTGCCAACAATTTTATACTCTTCTCCCCCGCCAAACACAACTGAATCAGTGAAAGGAGAGAAATCTGTAAACCAGTCACGCCGATGAGAAAAGTGTCGTGAAGCCCCAGAGTCAATGTACCAAGCAGAAGACCTAGCTAGATCGGAAGGGTTGTTAGCCATAAAGCGTAAAAAACAGACTCCTTTTGCTCAGACTGTTTAGCAACATTAGCTTGCTGATGTGACCCTCCCTGCTTCCTTTGTGCCGAAGCGATTCTCTGACGGCAATCTTTCTTCATATGGCCGTACTTGCGACAGTAGTGACACTGCACATTCTTTTGGTGAAAACCTCCTGAAGGTTGGTGTGAACCTCCTTGTTGTGATGACTGAGATGGCTGAAATTTAGCTGCAAAGGCTTGTTCTGAAGAGGACAAGAGAGCACGAATACCAAACTGTTGTTTCTAGTGATCTTGCTGTAGGAGTTTGTTGCATAAATCAGGAAACTTCAATCAACATTCGTAGACGTAATGTTGAGAGTCTCAACAAAGTGCTCGTAAGATTGTGGTAGACTCTTGAGAGTGATGACTACCATGTCTTCTTCGTCCATTTTCCGACCAATAGGCTCAAGCTGGTCTCGAATGTCCTTAATCTTTATGAGATGGTCCTGTAAAGACAAACTTTCATCCATCATTATGGAAAACAACTAATTCTTTAAGAAGAATGCCCGACTTTTATCAGAGTTCTCATGTAGCTTCTTCAGGTGTTTCCAAATGTCGGAGGCTGTCTTCCCTGAGGGAATCTGAGGCAACTGGTCATCTGTAACAGACAGCTTTAGAAGCATGACAACTTCTCTGTTACGATCATCAAACTTGTCCTGATCAGCGCCTGTTGTGGTAGGACGAGTTTCTGTGCCCAAAACCAGTTCATCAAGGCGGCGATACTCAAATATGGTCAGCATACGCTGCTTCCAGGTATTATAATTACTGTCATTAAATCGTTGATTTCCCTCCAACATCAAGTTGGTCAAAGATGCCATTTGCACGTACACACTTCAAGAATGAAGTTCAACAGGCACGGATTTCAAAGCAAATTTCTGGGTAACCCAAAAAAATCCGACAAGTACCCAAAAATACTGATAGAAAACCCAGAAAGAATCTGAAGTTGAAATTCAAATTCATTGGCTCGAAAATCAGGGCACAGAAAACAATGCACCTAGAAAAAATGGAAGTTGACCCAGTTGAGATCTTGAAAAACCCACCAAGAATCTGCAAGTAGATTTCCAAGACGACAAGATATTTGGGAGTTTCGAAGGAAACCCTAACTGTTGGAGAAATAAATTTGTAGAAAAAAAAATGTCACAAATGGCAGCCGTTGTTGACAAAAAAATGACCTTAGAAGATCGAAGGTGGAGCTTAGAGGGAGTTTAAACGCAGGTAATGCCTCAACTTCTAACAAAAACCGACCAAAAACAGATACCTTAGAGCCGCGTTTCTTAAAAACATAGAAGCCAGTATATAGAGCCGCGTTTCTTAAAAATGCAGAAAAACGCTCAAAGTAATGGTCGTTTTGGACAGACAAACGACCAAAATAATGGTCGTGTAGCAGATAAAGTAGAAAACGAGCCACAAGCCTCCTTAGAATGACCCGTCTTCCAGCAAAAACGTCGCCCAGCAAGGAGAACGTTGCCCAGTAAGAAGAAAAACACGAATTTTTGCAGAAAGATTTCGCAAAGCAAGACAAATCGCGTTTTTCTTTTCCTAATAAAACATTTCACCAAGACGGATTTCAAAAATATTGAAGATGTAGCTCTGATACCATAAAAAGCTAGATGCGAGAGGAAAGTAGATTTTAATGTATTGCTTAATATTTACAAAGAGCAATACGCTCATATATACAACACTAGTTATTTACAAAATAGCAAGTATCTAATATTAGACTGTTCCAGTATTGGAACAAAATAGCAAGTATCTAATATTAGACTGCTATAAGAACGGAATCTATCTTGAGCATTAAAAAAGAAACAGACAAAATATTCTAATAAGAAAATGTAAAGAATAAAGAATATTCCTAAAGTCGATCCTAACAACTTAATTGACCTTTATAACTAAATATTACAATATATTTTAATACCTTCCACTCACGGTCAATTTGTTAACTACACTAATTTTTTCTTGAAATTTTACAAATTTGTTAGGACTCAAGGACTTGGTAAGAATGCAGTTGATGCAGTGCCAAGGTAAGAGAATGCCCAAAGGAGATGTCCAACCTTGCAGCAAAAGTCAACACAGTGAAAACACAGGAGCACCAACAATATAAGATGCAATAAACACTTTATTGATCATAATTTAACTCATACATGACGGGCTATAAGGCCTTCCTGGTTACAGCCACATACAAAGAAAATAAGTCTAAAATCTATCCAAAAGATCTCTGCAAGCTTCAGGTCAATAGCCCACTGCTATACCTTCTGCCCTTCACTAACTTCCTTTCACTTCCTCTAACCTCTCTAACACGAAACCAAGCCCTACATTTAAACAAAATCACGACCACAAGTTGGCACAAGAAATATCATTCCGCAAATGAGGAAACGTATTACAAATATAGGTCCGACCCTATACAAACATAACATAAGAAGAAGCGATCACATGGAACAATCCACGAAGGAACCACGATCCACACACTAAGATCGCAACGACTAAGAATCCCACAATCTCGATCGCAACACAAATCTCTAGGTAAGTCCACGCTAGTTATGAACACATTACCCACGGCCTGAAAGAGAAAGAAATCTCACCATGCGATCAACCCCAAAAGACACGATCATAGGAGAATGATCCAAGAACTCTTCCGAACAAGAATCCATGAGCGCAACTCCCAACTCGCACGAAAACTCCAACCACACTCCAACCCAATCATAAGAACAGGAAAACAAATACTGTCCCATCACAAAATCCTCCATATCTTGAATAAGATAACACCAAATAAGGAGTGATCACATAACAACAATCAAAATATTGTCAAGAACATGCCAGTATGATCAACCACAACCAGGATTAGAGAAACTACCAACTGTAACCCAAACTCACAGAACGATGCAAGATTGCTAGCAAACCAAGGATGCTCCTACATCACACACCCCAGGTGACTAAAGATTTTCTATAAGAGAAGCTCATGAAAATCTTAAGGGATTCAAGACAGAGATCCCATGTTCATTCTTAATCCCCATATTCTCTGCATCTGCTACTTGCACTGTCATTCCACCCTTCCCAGTCACGTACTGCAAATGACCCTGCCTATCATTCTTCCACTCATGCCTTCTACCTGAACGAGATGTGCCAACAAGACAAGATCCTAACTGAATCTTCTTCTGCTTCCTTTTACCACTAGTACCCTTTGATTTGCCTTTAGATCTATGAACCTTAATGTCTGTACTAACCTCTGCCTCATATCTCCTTCCAATGCTCAAGTTCCTCATTCCTTTGTCTGCATCCTTCAAAGGACTCAAAGTAAATTTGTTCATCTTTTAGGATAGTAATGAAATTTCTTTTACAGTCATGAATAGCCTCTCTATCATACTGCCAAGGTCTTCCAAGTAAAACATGACAAGAACTCATTCACAATGTCACATAATACTTCATCCCTATAAGGACCAATGTGAAAACTTATGCACTGTTCCTTCACCTCTACTGCATGATCTTCCTGTAACCTACTAATCCTATAAGGGCAAGGATGTTTCAACCTCTTCAAACTAATCTTCTGAACCATCTCCTCAGAAACCAAGTTATTCTTCTGCAACTCCTATCACCAAAGAGCAGCATGTCCTTTCAACTTAGTCTGTGCCAATCTAACCCTTAAAGGATCACATATGTCTTCAAGCTCAAAGTAGTCTTCTAGCTCTCCTATCCAATCAATCAGGTCTTCAGGATTCAATGTACCTGAGAAATTAGATACTTCCATCCTATGACCAGTATTCAGTCTAGCCATAGTTCTCATCAACCTATCAGATCCACCTTCATCTGCTGATCTAGCAATCTCTACAGATCCGAATTCATCAGTAGCTTCCTCATAAGAATCCTCTGTTCTAGAAGCTCTTTGTAATCCAGCAACAACATTTCTAATACCTTCCATGACTTCATTCCTCAATTCATTCATTTCACTATGGATCTCATTTCGCAGATCTTCTTTCATCTGATCAATCATCCTAGGGTTTAGTCTTCTAAGAGGCATCTTCAAAACCTTAAGTGCAACTGCCTCTGATCGGCGATCTGTTCACCGAGGAGATACCAAGAACCACGAGCCCTTGCAACAAATCCAAGTTTTGACCACCTTGTATAGTCCTTAAGTTGATGTGAGCCAGTTCTTCACTCTGCCACCTCACAAACAACTTCTCCAAGGAATCACAAGCTGAGGAACAAGGATTTGCAAACACCAACATCATCAAAGCTTTGTCTAATTCTACTGTGATACCACCTGATGTAGTGCCAAGGTGAGAGAATCCCCAAAGGAGATGTCCAACCTCACAACAAAAGTCAACACAACGAAAACATAGGAACACCAACAATATAAGATGCAACAAACGCTTTATTGATCATAATTTAACTCATACATGCCGAGTTGTAAGGCCTTCTTGGTTACAACCACATACAAAGAAAATAACTCTAAGATCTATCCAACAGATCTCTGCAAGCTTCAGGTCAATAGCCCACTGCTATTCCTTTTGCCCTTCACTAACTTCCTTTCACTTCCTCTAACTTCGTCTCTACCACGGAACCAAGCCCTACATTTAAACAAAATCACGACCACAAGTCGGCACAAGAAATAACATTCCCCAAAGCAGGAAACGTATTACAGATATAGGTCCAACCCTATACAAACATAACATAAGGAGAAGTGATCACATGGAACAATCCACGTAGGAGCCATGATCCACACGCTAAGATCGCAACGGCTAAGAATCCCACAATCTCGATCGCAACACGAATCTCTAGGTAAGTACATGCCAGTCATGAACACGTTACCCACAACCTGAAAGAGAAAGAAATCTCACCACGCGATCAACCCCAAGAGATGCGATCATAGGAGAATGATCCAAGAACACTCTCGAACAAGAATCCACGAGCGCAACTCCCAACTCGCACGGAAACTCCAACCACACTCCAACCCAATCATAAGAACAGGAAAACAAATACCGTCCTATCACAGAATCCTCCATATCTCGAACAAGATAACACCAAATAAGGATCAATCATAGGACAACATCAAAAATATTGTCATGCTAGATTGAATTCCAAATTGCTGCTTGAGGCCATGTTAGATTGAATTCCAAATAGTTGTCTTCAAATTGCTCTTGACACAACAATAGATCTTCACACAATAGTACTCTTTGAATCTCTGTGCTTTGATGCCAATTTGTAGGTTGTAGGGGAATCACCTGAAAAACAGAGTATTGAAAGCAAAACATAACATAAAAAGAAACATAACAGGGTATTTCAAAATTGTATGCTACAACACAGAATAACAATTTTATTAATAGATAATAACAAAAGACAATTATTGAACTCTTTCGAGTTCTAAAAAATCTGTATGTTCTATTCCCTTAAAATTATCTCTAAGTGGCATATTATAAAGATATCTATAGTAAATGTCTCTTACAACAGATGGCGAAGAAACTTGCGAGACACGACAAGTTAAGAAAAACCGAAATCTGATTTTCTGCAGAGAAGACCAGATAAATAAAAATCAGATTTTCTCCTAGGCATGTCAAGATAAGCATATTACGATGAGTAATTGGTAAAAATATGAATGTTTATTAACAAGAGCGAAGCTCAATAAATAGGTATATAGATTTTACAAAGAGATAAGTTTTTAAAAAAGAAACTGCTAGAAAGATCAAAGAAGATCTTTAACAAGATATTTACACCACGTTACAATATTGAGCATTGTTTACCCGCTGGGGTAACCTAGTTTACCGATGCATAGACGTTGTACGGAAATGCAAATACATAAGATAGATCAGAGAATACGAGAATCTTTATTAATCATTCGTAACTTGAGTACATTTACAATAGTCACTCTCTCCTATATTATATCTCCGAAGAGAAAGTACATTGCTTATGTAAAACCCGAAGGGGTGTGACCAAACGTCACCACCGATTCCCAACTGTTGTCCGGTAGTAACTAAGTACCGTCGGCTACACATAATATAACTAACACAACATAAAGTAAATACTACGGCTAACATCATCTCCCCTAAAGAAAAGTCGTCTCCGGACGACAACAAAATATCCGGGACTGAAACAAAATAGGAATGAGGAACCACTACATACAAGAATCAAAACATGCTGCTTAGTCTCAGCCTCTACCAAGTGCTGCAAATGATATTGGCTCCGTAGCCAATCTGTCCTCAATAGCCGCCTTCTCCACACCCAACTACTGGGTACATGTACTAAGCCAAGTCTTGCTCTACTGCCTCCAACCTGGTGGTCAGCTCCTCCTGAGCTCTCTGTGCCTCCACCACGGCAGCTTCATGTCCAGCCAAGACATACTCCTCAAAGCGTAGTACCTTGCTACCTCTCTCGTCACCATTGGCGCGCGGACAATGAATGCCTGCAGCATCTCTGGGTCTCATCTGCTCAACGCTGTGTGTTCACAACTTCCAAATCCATCTCCGTCGGCGGCTTATGGCTTCCCCTCCAACGCTTAGCTTCAAACTTCTTTCTCACTGAGTGGAACAAACCCAATGCTTACCCTGACGGCGTGGGTACCCCAAACTCTATGTTGTAGTGTGCCTCAAAAATAAAATGGGGTCTGGGGGCAACGCCCCCAGCGGGGTTGAGGGGCAGCGCACACTGTTTTCGTGATTGTCGTCTAATGCCCTCTCTGCTCTGTCAATTGCGTTATGGTGCCTGTGCAGATGGCCAATAACTTGATTTTCTTCCCTGCCTCTGTTGTCGTTGCGTTTTTTTTTTTCACTGTCTAATCTAATTACCTTCTGGGTGCCTCTTTGGTCGCTTGTCCGGCCTTTCGGGTCCCCTTCCATTCCCTTGGATGCTCTGTCCATCCATTCAGGTGCTCTGTCCATCCATTCGGGTGCTTTGCCCATCGTCTCCGGGTGAGGTTTCGATTTGGAACTGCTAATGGCCTTGTGTATCTCCTGTTCGTCGAGAGTCCACAGCTGGATGGCCCCGTCGTAGCCGACTTCCCGAACTTTGTCCTTTGGTTTGTTTTTGATGGCGATCCAAAGGCTGGAAACCATAAATTCTGTAGGGACCACCATCGTTGGCCCATACATAAGAAGGAGAATAAAGAATTTGAAGGCTGCGGCCACAGGGTTCCAACCGTCGCCGACACGAGCGTCGTCACCGAGGTTTTTCCTCTTTGATTTTACCTCCTAGTATGCGGGCGTGGCTTCCTCCTCCCTAATGCTTAGCATGTTACAAGATGGTGTGAAGCACCTCGTAATCTTCCATTTGCCAATGAAAGAGGCCATTCATTGAATCTCCATCATCCCTAGAACATTCTTCCAACTCCAACACCCCTTCGTCATTGGGCTCCATTCTTCTTTGCCCTCTGTCTTCTCCCAATTGCTCTCCTTCGGATTTTGAGTCCAAAGATGCTAACTCCTCGCTCACCATTTGCGTGCGGAGATCAATCACGTACTTCTCCCGACAGTCTCCATGGTGAGTGTGTTCTGCTTCCAGTTGTGGTTCACCTTCACCGAGGTGAGCTACCCTCGTCCCAAAATAGCGTCGTACCCCTTTTTCTTTAGTGGGATCACCACAAAGTCGAGTACGAAGGGCTGTGTCCCAATCATCATGCGTTGAGCCATGGGGGTTCCGATGGGTTTGATGCTGTGCTGGTCTGCTCCCAACAGGTTGAATGTCAGAGGCCACAACATGGGTTTCCCCAACTTTTTCCATGTCTCCTCTGTAAGTACATTTACTCTGGACCCTCCATCTACAATGGTGTTTGTGAGAGTGGTGCCAAGGATACCCATCTCGACCACCGTTGGGTGACGCCCACTATTCACAGCCAACAACATAGGGTCAGGTTGTGATGGTGCCGTGTTAAGGATAACCGTCCTTAATTGAGGTATGGTCTTGAGGAGGTCCTGGAGTTTTACTGGCACCTCCGTCTGAAATACCTGCCTTAAGATGTTTTCCTCCGCCATCATGCGTGAGGTGCTGGTAGCTTCCTTGGTGCTCTTCCGTTGTGTGGCCATCTCCTTCTCAATTGCTGCTTTTGCTTCGCGTGCTTTCTCCGTCTACGTACGGGGATCCGGAGGGATCCAGATATGTGGCCTTCGCTTGGCCCCTTGTAAGTATGAGCACAGTATTATCAATGTCTATGAGGTTCACTCCCTTCGGACAGTGTGCATCGTCATGGTCGCCGAGACCACACCATTTACACAAGTGTTGTGGGGAAGCACCCTCGGCTTTGCAGTCCCGAGCGAAGTACCCCCATTGGCTATAGGCCCTGCATTGGATGATAGGTCTCCCTTTGGCGTCATATTGGATGCGGCTTCGGTTGTTATTGTTATTATTTCCCCCTCGCCTATTATCCCGGTAGTCTCCGGCTGACGCCGTGGTGTTTGTTTGCTGGGAGGTGCCTGCTGGTGCAGACGTTGTGGCCTGTTCTGTTAACAATACTTGTGCACTTCTTGACTTCATGTTATACGTGCACTCCTTGACGGAGTGACCCATAACTTGGCAGATATCACAGAATGATTTTTTTGGACAGAAGCCTTTGGTGTGGCCATTCTCCTTCCAGTCTGTGCACCATAGTTCGTCTTCTCTTCTCGTACCCCCCTTCATTGTCTTGAATTCTTTTAACATTCTCTTCATATCTTTTTGGAGTGTCGTGACCTTCTTCGATCCCTCGTCACTACTGCTTTCTTCTTCCAAAGTGTCCTCGTCGTTGGAAGAAGACTTGCTTCTTTTCTTCTTAGAGGTCTTTTGTTCGCTCTCCAAGTCCATCGTCCGGTTATAGGCATCTTCATATGAGGTGGGGGGCACTATCTTCATTTTGCTGTGTAGGTTCAATTTCAGGCCCTCCACGAACCATCTTTTCTTTAGACAATCCGCTGGTTGACTCTCCATTTTTCTGACTAACTCCTTCAGTTGGCGACTGTAGGCCCGCACAGTCTCCTTCTTGCCTTGTTTGGTACTGTATATCTTTGAAACAATTTCATTGTCATTCCTCAGGAGTCGAAACTCCTTCTGGAATTCTTTCTTGAGTTCGTCCCAAGTGGTCACCTTTGTTTTGTCCACATCGGAGTACTAGTCGATGGCTACCCCTTGAGTGTGGCGGCGAACTGTTTCACCCATTCTGCCTGGTCGGCGACTCCATTCGCCGACCAGATTGTCTCGCACGTACGACAATGCCGTACTGGATCGTCCTTCCCATCTCCATGGAATTTTGGTAGCTTCTCTTTGTTAGTCGCCATGTTTACTTTTCTAGGTGTCGACTGTGTTTGCAACACCGGTTGTGTTACAGGCTGGGATGGTACTGCCGGCGTCGGTACCCGGGAAATGTTTGGTACCATACCACTTGATGTCCCCAAACTACTGGAACTGTCCAGGCCTGGTGGGCTACTATGATCCCTATGCCCCTCGGTCACTTCGATACTCACGGTGGCATCGGTATCCTGAGCCTCCCTCCGTGCGGCTTCCTCTTCTTCCTTCCTTCGGGCTTCTCTTGCTTCCGTCCGTGGGGTTAAGGTTAAAGACCCGAACAAGCTCCTTGTTTCCTCTAGGCGGTCCTCGTCACTTTTCCCGGCCTCCCGGTTGGATACCTCCAGACCCTCCCTTCACTTACTCCCTTCGGTAGTCCTTCGGCGCGTCTTCTGCATCTCTCCCTTCGCTCGGCTTGCTGTTGTGCGAGTACGGCTTTTCCAGCGGCTTGGTCCTCCTTGAGTTCCTTCTTTCTATTTTTATTCAATTGATTGGGCATGAATTCTTTGCTCACTTCTCCATAGGGCAATAATCAACACATCAATTTTTTTTTATTTTTTATTTTATTCATTCATGTCGTTTTATTCCAACACTTCTCAATTGAGTGATTTCCTCATTGTAATGTCTTCTCCTTCGTAGAGCTCCGTACGTGCGTCGTCGGCCTCTGAGATTAATCTCACAAATTGGTAGGCCCATAGTGCCCGTACGCCATCCAATTCTTGTCTTCCCAAGTATGTCTAGGCAACGGCGGCAAATGTTTACCCGCTGGGGTAACCTAGTTTACTGATGCATAGACGTTGTACGGAAATGCAAATACATAAGATAGATTAGAGAATACCAGAATCTTAATTAATCATTCGTAACTTGAGTACATTTACAATAGTCACTCTCTCCTATATTATATCTCCGAAGAGAAAGTACATTGCTTATATAAAACCCGAAGGGGTGTGACCAAACGTCACCACCGATTCGCAACTGTCGTCCGGTAGTAACTAAGTACCGTTGGCTACACATAATATAACTAACATAGCATATAGTAAATACTATGGCTAACAAGCATTAATACCAAAAACAATAAAATATTATTCTAATACCCTCGCTTAATGCTCAATCTATCAACTACAACAATAGACCCCTTGAATTTTACAAACTTATCTGAACTGAGGGGCTTGGTGAAAATATCTGCTGTCTGCACCGAGGTAGGAATATACAGTAACTGAATGGATCCGTCTTCAACCAACTACCGAATGTAGTGACAGTGAAGTTCTATGTGTTTGGTTCGTTCATGGAAGACTAGATTCTTGGCAAGTTTGAACACTCCCTGATTCTCTGAAAACAAAGGAGTCGGACCGGTTTGAGATATTTGCATATCTTTAAGCACCCGGCGAAGCCAAACTTCCTCACAAGCTGCCTTAACAGCTCCGCTATACTCTGCTTTAGTCGAAGAGAGAGCCATCGCCTGCTGCTTCTTACTAGTCCAGGTGACTGCACCAGATCCCAAATTGAACACATCCAGAAGTTGATTTCCGATCATCAACGGAGCCTGCCCAATCTGAATCTGTGAACCCACTGAGTCTAGGATCATCACACCTAGTGTAAAGAAGGCCATAATCCGAGGTGCCCTTTACATAGCGCAGGACACGCTTCGCGACTACCCAATGAGCAACCCTGGGGGTTGTCATGAATCGTGATATGTAGCTCACTGCAAAACTGAGGTCAGATCTAGTGGTAGTGAGATAGATGAGACTACCCACTAGTTGCCTGAATTGGGTTTCATCTACAGGTGGAGAATCAGATGTAGCTGACAATTTCAGGCCAGTCTCCATAGGTGTGGAAGCAAGTTTGCAATCCTGCATTCGAAACCTGTCAAGCAAGCTTCTGGCATACTTAGACTGAGAAAGGAAGATGTTGCTGTCAGTCTGCCAAACCTCAACACCCAAACACAATAATGAAGAAGCCCTAGATCTGTCATATCAAAAGTGCTGCACAAATCCTGTTTGATTTCCGAGATCAATTGTGTTGAATTCCCAGTAATGATCAAGTCATCCACATAGACAACAAGAAAGAGAATATCATTACTAGAGTGTTTGTTATACAGATTACTATCTGAAGGACTACAATGAAAGCCATGAGTAACCAATTATTGATCAATTTTTATGTACCATGCCCGAGGAGCATGTTTAAGGCCATAGAGTGCTTTCTGGAGTCTACACACTTTGGGTTCTGAACCAGCAACCTTGAAACCAGGAGGCTGCGTCATGTAAACT
The DNA here is from genome assembly GCA_018584345.1 of Thuja plicata. Lineage (NCBI taxonomy): Eukaryota > Viridiplantae > Streptophyta > Pinopsida > Cupressales > Cupressaceae > Thuja > Thuja plicata. Next base: position 3,247,918 of record MU225526.1, read on the forward strand.
TCTTCCTGCAATTCACCATTGAGGAAGGCACTCTTCACGTCCATCTGATGGACTTTCCAACCATACTGAGCTGCAATGGCGAGAAGAAGACGAATAGTTCTCATCTTAGCAGTAGGAGCAAAGGTCTCCTCGTAGTCAATGCCTTGTCCCTGGGTGAATCCTCGATCTACTAATCTGGCCTTATATTTGTCTAAGGTACCATTGACATGATACTTGACCTTATAGACCCATTTATAGCTAATGGGTTTCTTCCCATGAGGAAGATCTGAAAGCACCCAGGTGTGATTCTTCTGAAGGCTTTGGAATTCAACATCCATTGCCTATTCCCATTCTGGAATTCCTTTGGCCTCGGCATATGTCTAAGGCTCATAGATACTGTGGATGTTAGCCATAAGAGCAAAATTGACTGTGTTATGCTGTATGCCCTTATTTCTGGAAGTTCTACCCTTGATGAGCTCATCAGGACGAAGATCACTGATGGTCTTAGCCCACCATTTGGGCCGAAGAGTAGGTGTGCCAACATCAGGAGCGAGAGGAATAACTGGAAGAGGAAGCGGATCAGGATCAGGATCAGGATCAGGAGGAAGGTGCGCATCGACCGGAGGAAACTCGGGTGGTGCATTGTTGAATATAGAGTTTGCATCATCCCTCCCATCAAGTGAACCAAGAGGAAGATCAATACCCAAGTCAGATGCCTTCAAAGGCTGATCCTCAGAATTGTGCTGAGGAAAAGGGCCTCGGTCTTCATCAAAAACAACATCACGACTGAAAAGAACACGATCAGTGTCAATATCAATCAGGCGGTAAGCCTTATGGTTGTCACTGTACTCTGTAAACATGAGCTTCTGACTCTTGGAATCCAATTTAGTGCGCTTAGCATCAGGAATCCATACATAAGATAAGGAGCCAAAAACTTTCAAGTGGCTGATCCTAAGTTTGCGACCAGACCAGGCTTCTTTAGGAGTTATTTTTAACACCATGAGTAGGTGACCTATTAAGAAGATAAACAACGGTGAATACTGCTTCTGCCCAATATTTCTTAGGAACATTTCGATGTTCCATCATAGACCTAGCCATCTCTGTAATGGTGCGGTTGCGACGTTCTACAACGCCGTTTTGCTGAGGGGTGTAAGGTGTGGTTAACTGACGTTTTATGCCATGAGTATCACAGAAAGTGGAGAAGGCAGAAGAACAAAACTCCCCCCCCCATTATTAGACCTAAGAGTAATAACAGAAGAACCAGACTCTTTTTCTACTAAAGCTTTAAATTTTTGAAATACAGTAAACACATCAGATTTTTGCTTTAGGAAATATACCCACATTTTACGACTGAAATCATCAACAAAAAGAAAGCAATACCTGTACCCAGTAATAGAAGTAGTATTCATAGGACCACATACATTATCGTGGACCAGCTGCAGTACCTTAGAGGCTCGCCATGAGTCACCATCCTTGAATGGTGTCCGGTGCTGCTTCCCAGCCTGGCAAGCTTCACAAACTCGATGATGCTGAGTCTGAATATCAGGGAGGCCATGTACTAAGTCGTCCCAAACAAGTTGTGCAAGATACTGAATATTCAGGTGACCATATCGCTGATGCCAGAGACTGGTGAGAGAGGAAGAGTGGGCTGTAAAAGCATGCTCAAGAGAATCGCCAGTGTCCACAAGTCGATAGAGACAATGATCCTCAATGCCAATAGCGAGAGTGATGCTAGAAGCACGATCAACAATCGAGCACTTATGGGCACTGAAAATAACATCTAGGTGAGGAGAATGCCGCATAATCTGACTGACTGAAAGGAGATTAAGTTCCATACCAGGAACATAGTGCACATTGAGGAAGAGGAGACGCCGTCCACCAGACTCAATTTGAACGTTGCCCTTGTCGACAATAGAGTACTCTTCACCACCTCCAAAGATAACTGAGTCCGTGTAGGGAGAACTCAGCAAACCAATCACGTCTGTGAGTGAAATGACGGGAAGCACCAGAATCAGTGTACCAGGTAGAAGACCTCACATGGTCTGCAGGTCTTTTAGCCATGAAGGCATAAAAGGCAGATTCTTGCTGCTCTGCGTGTTGGGGCTGAAACCCTCCCTGCTTCCGTTGTTCGGAAGCCAGTCTGGTACGACAATCTTTGATCAGATGACCAAATTTGTGATAGTAATTGCATTGCACCTTTTTCTTAGAGCTATCCTGAGATTGAGAAGGGCCCTTCTGCTGAAAGGACTGATATGACTGAAATTTGCCCTGATCCTTGTGAAAGGATTGGACTGCAAAGGCCTGCTCTGAGGAGGATGAGGTGGCATTGCTACCAAACTGTTGTTTCCAACAATCTTGCTGCAGAAGTTTGGTGCACAACTCTGGGAATTTTAGATCCACATTAGTCGAAGTAATGTTTAGAGTTTCAATGAAGTGCTCATAAGAGGATGGTAGACTTTTCAAAGTAATGACTACCATATCTTCTTCCTGCATCTTTCGATCGATAGCTTCAAGCTAATCACGAATGTCGTTAATCTTCGTGAGATGCTCCTATAAGGACATGTGTTCATCCATCATGATGGAGAACAATTGGTTCTTCAGAAAGAATGCGTGACTTTTGTCGGATGTCTCATGCAACTCCTTTAGATACTTCCAGATGTCGGCAGCAGATTTTCCAGAGGGAATCTGAGGCAACTGATCATCTATGACAGAGAACTTGAGAAGCATAACAACTTCTCGATTCCGATCGTCAAACTTGTCCTGATCTGCAGGGACAGAGGTTGGACGAGTCTCTGTGCCTAGAACAAGTGCATCTAGACGACGGTACTCGAAGATGGTCAACATGCGCTTCTTCCAGGGGTTATAATTGCGGCCGTTGAATCGTTGATTGCCTTCCAGCATTAAATTTGTGAGTGATGCCATCTTGCACGCTTCCCAATGTAGAAAAAACAAGAAATAGAGAAGATGTGCAAACACTGGATTCGAAACACGAATCCCAATGCAAAAACATGGGTAGAATCAGGTATAAACTTATAAAAATGAAGTACGACTTGCACGGATTTCAAGAAAAATTCTTGCTGACCCAAAAAATTCCGACGAAAAGCCAGAAGAAATCTGGAAAAACCTAAAAGGAATCTGAAATCAGATTTGAAATCCGTTGGCACAAATTTTGAGGCACGGAAAACGATGCACCCAAAAAATTCGGAGACCAACCCAGTTGAGCTCTCGAAAAACCCACCAAGAATCTGCAATTAGATTTCCAATACGACAAAGAATCTGAGAGTTTCGAAGGAAACTCTAGCCGTTGGAAAATTTCCAAAAAATTGCAGAAAAAACGTCAAAAATGGCTTTTTTTTTTGACAGAGATGACCTTAAAGGAGGTCAAAAATGGTGGACTACGAGCTGTCACTGTGAATCGAGAACCAGATGCAGAAGAAAAAACGTGAGTTTCAAGCATCATAAATCGCGGGTTTTGTGGCCGAAAACTAACCACGAGCCGCTAATATTCGCAGTCTTGGGTTGAAAAATGCAAAGAGCGCGTTGTTGAAGCCGCAAACGAGCATGGGAATGGTCGTTTTTCCTGAGAACGCTGACTAAAATCGCAGGTAGCAGAGATAGCATCCTTTTTCTTCTGAAAGAAACGCGATTTTCAGAAGAATTTAAAAGTCCGTGGGTTGCTGTAGATATTTTCGAAGACCCTAGTCAGGTTCTATAAACAAAGAGCTTAAAAAAATTCATAGGAAAAAAATTCCGAAAAATTAATGTGAAGATAATTTCTCAAATGAAATTATGAATTTTTCGAAAATGGAATGCTTGCTTTGATACCATATTACGATGAGTAATTGGTAAAAATATGAATGTTTATTAACAAGAGTGAAGCTCAATAAATAGCTATATAGATTTTACAAAGAGGCAAGTTTGTAAAAAAGAAACTGCCAGAAAGATCAAAGAAGATCTTTAACAAGATATTTACACCAAGTTACAATATTGAGCATTAATACTAAAAATAAAATATTATTCTAATAAAGCATAGGTTAGATTTTATGTAGAGTCGGTGGCGGTGGGAGATATGAGTCAACGTTGAAAGAGGAGAAACTATGAATAATTCCAACAGATATTTCTATCGACATCATTCATGCATCAATGATAATAACCTCGTGCAGTTTCTTTGACATCAATGACAATTATGCAAACCATAGAAGCAATAATTTGACAAAAATCCCGATTATACCTGATTAATCCCAAATCCTAGATGTAATGTCCCCTTCCTAAGTTAATTTGGTGTAGAAAGATCATTAGCCTATTCATGTGATTCCCAGATGCTAATGAGTGGGTTAGGGAATCCTGGAGGTGTTGATAGAAGCGGTTTCTTGTTCAGACGGGTATAAGGAGTGCAATGCCTTTTTCTGGAGCCTTTTAGGGCACTTCCTCCTATAGTTGCTATTTTTTGTAAGTTAGTGTTGACATCGACAATGTCAGTTGACATTTTAAGTAATTTTGATGGAGTTGGCTTTGATGTTCATTCTGAGGTTTTGACATAGTCTGGAGCTATTAAATTAAATAATGATAAGTTATTGTTTTATAAAGCTAGGTCACTTTAAATTAAATAATGATAAGTTATTGTTTGGACTAAATCCATCTTATGTAGAGTGCAGCGTAGTTATTCTAATTTATTCTATAAGGAACTATAGAAAGGCCAAATATATAAAATGAAGTGTTGAGTGCAAAGTGGTCTTTTATTTAAAAGTGACATGGGGGAAAAATATTAAATGAGAACATTGGCGGAGAAATAACAAAAACATTCATGAAAAAATAGTGAAAAAGCATTCGCGAAAAAACATAAAAAAACATTCCTGATAAAAGGGAAAATTATTCCTGAAAAAATAGGGAAAAAAACAAAAAGGTATTTTTTCGAAAAGCAGTTGAAAGCTATAAAAGGAGGACGGGGCTCTCATTTTGGGTTGTTGAAGATTTGGATATTGCTATGCTTTTGATTTTTGAAGAAGTTGCAACTTCTTCTTGGTTTGTGAGGACATAATCCCTTGCAGACATGATTTCTCACATTGTTGAAAGAGACAATCTGGGAAATTAACTTGGCGAGTTCATACGGAGATCACAGTTGTGCTTCATCGTTGAATGGGCTGTCCATTCTTCTTTAGTTTGAGGTTTGCATGCAAAAATCTGGTATTTGAGAGGCACTTGGAGTATAGTAAGATCTGATTTCTTTATGCCATTTCAGTTTGAGGAGATTGAGTTGGATGTCTCAGGTTTTGAGTGATATTTATTGATTTGCTGTTGCATGTTCATCATTTTCATTTATCAGAAACTTGGTCTATTAGGTAGATGTTTGTAATACGATTTTAACATGTGGGTATCTCAAGATTGATCTCTCCATTGTATTTCCAAGTTTATTGCATATTATAAACATTCTTCAATGCTGTGATGCTGACAAACCTCTGCTCAATTAGATAGTTGCATCCTCATTTTCTATTTCATGTTATTGTACTAAATGAGTTGGACTGGACTCCCCCCACTCATCAAGTTGTTTATCTTTAAGAGCATCACATTTGTGGGTTTCATATTAATGTACTGATTGAGTTGGAGTGGATATCCTCCGCTCATCCAGTATGTTATCTTTAAGAGTATTTGTATATGTGAGTTTGTGTTGCATGCATGTAATCTGTAGCTAACCTTCAATGTTAAGTTGTATTTGGTTACATTGTCTTTCAAAGCAAAATAATATCTACAGTGGTTATTCCACTAGAGCCAGGCAAAATTTTCCCTGAAAAATCCTGATTCATGAAAAAATTATTGACCAATTATTGACTTAATTTTCAATGACCTTTTTGCATTTAAAGCGCATTAAAATCATACTAAATTCCTAAAAAATGGCAAAAAAATGTACAAGATATTGCAAAAGCTTACGAAGCTCTACAAAAACTCACGAAAGTGACAAATCACTCGGAAATAGGGTTGATTTGAGGACGGAAGCAAAGTCAATGTGGAATCGGCTTGGAAACAATTTGTTATTTTTTCCTTTTAGTTTTCTTTCCGACCTTTGAAAAACCCTAAACAGAGGAGCGGGAGGAGTAATGACGGTCATCAACCAAATTTGAAAGGGCGTCAATGATCCTAAATGTTGGGGGGAATGCGAGATAGCGTCGAAGCATCTAATGAATTTGCTCCAAATCGCGGTTTAAATATGACCTGAGCTCTTTGCACGCCTCGCCCCATGGATGCAATCAAATATATAATTAATATTATACACTAATTTTAAAACTATAACTATTATGCACTATTATAGACGACGTTTTTATGGGGAAGCAACAAACCCCAGTAGTTTATAACTAATATTATAAAGTAATTTTTAACTTCAAATTATTAATATATATTAATAGCTATATAATAAATCATAAATTACAAATAATGTAAAATTTATAATATATATATTTATTTATAATAAATAATTAATATATTCAATTTTAAATTATAAAAAATGGAGTGGAGAGAAGGTTTTAAGGATTTTTGTAGGCAAGATTTTAAAAACATTTGTAGGGAACATTGTAATGTTCCCAATTGTCGGTGAAATAAATAAATAAAATTAATTATTTTAAAGTTCTCCAAATAAATTAAATATTAAAAGGATGACTTTATTTTAATTAATTTAATTAAAAGTAACTTCAATAAAATAAGAATTATTAGAAGATGCTTAAATTAATAAAGTGACTATTATAATGACAATTTTAAATTACAACATAAAGTTGCTTGTTGGAGGGAAATGAAATAAAGAAATGAAATAAGTATTTCTCTCAAATTAGGGAAAAGGCTATTATAAAGGGAGAAAAAAGGGAATTGTGAAGGCATTCTGGAGGTTTTTTAATTTATTTTGAGTCTTTTCTCTGAGCTTGAAGCTTTGCTTGAAGGTCTAGTAAAACCCTTCAACGGAAACCCTAGATGGTTTGGTGATTTGGACGGAAACCCAGGTTAGCCCTCTTGGTGGATTTGCTTCAGGATTCACAGGTGCATTACATTGTTCAGTTCCTCATATTGCAGCGATTATTTGTGGGTATGTCACAACAACGACTCCACTTATGTATTGGTCACTCTTCTTGCATGTTATTCAATCTTCTTCCATCTGCTACAAATGATCATATCTCACAGGAGCTTGATGATATTGGAGTGGAATCATGTGGGTATGTTGCATGTAAATTTTATACATGTTCTAGCATTGTAACAACAGTATATATGATGTAACAGCCATGCATGTTTTATATTAGAATCATTTTCAATCGGTTTGCCTTGAAATCGCTTATTTCCTTGGAAATCTATATTGTTTCCTTGCATGTTTTAGTTTGCATGTTGTTATTTTGCAATGAAATGGAGCAAAACATCTCAAGGTTCGAATACCCAAATCAGATTTAAGGCGGTATCCGAGTTTGGGATATTTCAGTGGTATCAGAGCCTCAAACCCTGCCAACCTGTAGGGGTTTCAGTTGTAGGTTTGCTTTTTTAGTGCATGTCAAGTTTTTTAGTTGCATGTCAAGATTTTTAGTTGCACGTCAAGTTAAATGATTGCATGCGAGTTAGCTTCTCTTGCATGTCAGTTTAGATGTAGTTTATGAAGAGGCTTATCATTGCATGTTATTTCTGAGCAACCCTGGTTTGTGGATTTGTGTTGCATGTCAATTTGGTGGATACCTAGATTCTTTATCTGGACGTGTTGAAGCAATATGACCAATCTTATTGCATGAAAAATATTTCAAAGGTAATTTTCCTTGATACTTACCAAATCCCTTAGGTAATCTCTTTGCAATTAGGGCTTCAAACTCTTCAAGCTTTCTTTCTTCTTCAATTTCTTCCTATTCCTTAGCATATCTAGATACATACTTAGATGAACTTTCTCCAGGGTCATATCTTTGCTTATCCTTAGAAATAGTAGCTTTAAATGCAGATTCAATTTTAGGATGACTATCTCCAAATTCTGTCATTTTAAAAGCAGATAACTTACCAATCAATGCGTCTCTTGTTATGGTTGTCACAGTTCTGATTTCTTCAATAGCAATAAATTTATGATTGTAGGCAGGGGGCAAGGATCTCAATATCTTAGAAACAATCTCATTCTCATCCAGTGTTCCACCATCACATCTGATTCGGTCACCTTCTGCACAAAGGAAGTGATGTTCTCATCTTTTCTCATCTTCAATGCTTCACATTTCCCTTTCAGACTTTTGTAGCTTGGCTTGTTTCACAAATGCATCCCCTTCATGTAATGTCTCTAATTTTACCCATATCTCATTTGCAGTCTCTAATTCCATAACATTAGTGTACTGAGCATCTGACAAGGTGCTCAACAAGGCTTCTTTTGCTCTCATATTGTATTCAAAAATCTTCTTCTCATCAAGAGTCGCAGTAGCAAGATCAGGAGGGGTGTAAGACTTCTTAGTGACATCCCAATATTCTTCTCAAATGCATCTTAGGTGTGTAATCATCCAGCCCTTCCGTATAGCATAGTTTGTGCCTTCAAATCTCAGACTATCCTTCTTAAAGGCTGCCATCAGGATCTCCTCAAGCGGTCCAGCTTCAAAAAGAGGACTTAGCTCTGATACCAATTGTTAGAGTAAAGGCAGCGCAGACAACTGAGAGGGGGGGGGGGGTGAATTAGTTGTAACCCAAAACTTCAAATCATTAGCAAACTTAGGAACTTAATCTCAGATCTAAATGATAAACATGAATGCAAGATCACAACACATAACACTAAGATTTTTGACGTGGAAACCCAGTTAAGGGAAAAACCGCGGTGGGGATCAAATCCACAAGATTAATGTACTCTGTTAGAAGCACTATACTCTGTTAGGAGTAATACAAGGGGAATGCACATGCATTCAGACACACTGCCTAAAGCTCACTGCTCAAATTCAACAAGGGCTTCAACCCCAGGAAGGTTCACTACCTTACAATAATCTCTAATTACAATTTATAATGGACAACAATCCATATCTCAGGAACTGACTGAAAGCATCTCTGATTATGCCAATACAGTTCCAATGAAGCGCATCAAATCTCTGCCTCAATTGCAGATTCCACTCATACCTCTTCTCATTCCATTCACACTGTTCCACTTTTGCATTCACAAATGAATACATCTTTTATACATTACGTCAACTTTATTTCAACTAGGTCGGCCAAGGACCTAATTACAAAATATTAACTCATTACAACTCATTACACAATGCGATCCATTGAATATCGGCTAAGGCATAGCAATGATCAATAACAACATCCTCAAACATGTTCCAGATCCATAAATCACGCCACGATCCTCCGCAACACAGTATGCCACCAGGTTGGCCAAGAACAAATAAGAACAACACGCCACATGAGATTCACCAAATCCGATCTCATAACCCAATGCGATCGAGAAACACAAATAGGACACAATCTAGAAACATCAACAAGCAACATAAAATGCCACATCAACAAGAACAACTCTGTCACAAAATTCATACTCATTTATGCACTGTTCATCAGGAACACTAATCAACAACCACTGTCATTTAAAAAAAATAACTTGCTAGCATCTAAATCACGAACTATTCAAGTTGAGAACACACATACATATCCTGAACTCACCACCAGGTTAGTAACCAATAATATTGCATAACCGATCCACACTGATCCAATAACTGAAACATTGTTTCTTCCTGAATAACCAAAATACTAGAGGCTGGTAAATCCTTCATAGCTCACTCAAATCATCATGCTAACCTCTGTAAGTTGACCTTGATAACCTATAGACATCAATGAAACCATCTATACCTTCGCAACATCTGATATTCAATACAATATCAGATTTACCAAAGTAATCTTCTCACTGAACAACTCGGGAACACACAAGAACATTGTCACCAACAGTAGAAATATGTTGACATCAATGACAAAACATAAATGTCAACACATATATGCACAATATCAACCAATATCCCAACAACATATGCAAGCTTGGTCTCCAAATTTTAATCCCGCCTCAACATCTATAAACTTCATTCTATGTGGCTCCAGTTGCATTACCTTCCTTTGGAATATAATGAAAGATAAATTTTAGAATATGTAGTTAATAAACTGGGAATATTTATCAAAATTGATTTGGAATTCTTTGAGAATCTGAATCTTCCAGTTAGAATCTGTGTGATGATGGATGCAAGTAGACCATTTCCAACCTTGTTGCAAATTCAATCAAAACAAGGAAGTTGGAGTCAAAAATTGTTTTTTGAGGTGCCTGATTCTATGTGTAGTATTTGTCATTTATCAGACCATTCTTGTGTTGATTGCGCAGATTCTCATTCTGATGTTCAGAGAGAATTTGTTATTCAAGATTATTTCATGCCTATAGCTAATGAGCACATATACCCTCATATTGAGAAGAATGTATTTGATCTCTTCCCGGAATTGTCAGAGTGGATGTCTCTTCCTTTGAGAAATGAAGAGGGTATGTCAAACTTAAAAAATATTTGTCAAGATATATACCCTATTGACTCATGGCAAGATAGGTATCCTAAAGATTCATTATTCTCTAATTTAAGTATTCCTAAGGAGGTTTGTTCCCTTGTAGTCCAACAAACACAATGGAGAAAGAAGGAATGATTTTCATTTGTTTTTTCTAAAAAGTTCCCTTTTGGCATCAATTTCTCATATTTACTGAGGGGCTCTAGATTGGCCTCCACAATAGGTCATAGTAAGGGGGTAGGCTTTTTGATGGACTTTGGAGAAAAACATGTGGGTCTACCAGCAAATGAATTATCATTTCTAACTAAGAATAAGATCTCAGATGAAGGAGAGGAGATAAAAAGATTGGATATAGGGCTTAGGATAATTTAGTCAATGTTTAGAGAAATACTGAGAATTATTAGTGAGATTCACATGAAATAGAGTACAACAGATATCCCAAGACTATGTTGTGGGTCTCAGAAAGAAGAAGTGCAGAGTCTAGAGTGCAAAGAAAAAGGGGAGAGTTTTAACAACACTTCAAAGGATGTAATAAATGATATGGGGAAGAGTAGAAAATCAAGTGGCAAACCTCAGGAGCAATTTGATACTAATGTGCTCCTTGTCCTTCAGGAGGTCGAAAATTGGAAACCAACACCTCAAGAAGAAGTTAATGAAGATAGAGAGACGATCTCATCAGGAAAACTGGTGAAGATTCCTACTTAACACCTATCTCAAATAGAGTATCTTTAAATAAAATGGAGACCTTTGTTCAGATTTGCTATGAAAAAGCACAAAACAGACTAATAGAGGAATTGGCCAATCAGGTTTTGGGGGAGGACAAAAACGTTTGAGGTTTATTCTTCTACCTACCAGCTGGATAGCAATGGGAACCTAATCTCAACTCCAGTAAAGCCCAAAAGGGGTAGACCTATGGGTAGCAAAAACAGGACTCAAGCACTAGATGCAGATTCTCAGCTAATATTAGCTCAAAGCCTAAATTTGGATAGGAGGAAGCCATAAGACTTTTGGAGGGGAACTTAAAAGGATCATAGTCAATTCCATTTAGGAAGATAAAAAAGCAATCTAGTCTTGAGAGCAGAAAGGGGAAAGAAAACAATCAAACAAAGATAAATGATAATCAAAATGAACTTGAGGGAATAACAAACAAATTAAATGGGATATTCGGGAAAGGAGTGGGGGATGGAGTAAAAGTAACCCCTTAAAATTCAAGCCCTTTAGAGTAGAGGAGGTCATATAGAACAAATGAAGAGGTACATCTCCCTCTAGAATTGGAGGTAGATTGTGACCTTTTTGGGATGTCAGACCCCAACAAGTTGGAAAATGAGGAAGTTCAAGGAAAGAAACAAGCTTTGGTTCAGAAAGTGTTAGAGTTAGATGATGTAGAGGACGATGAAATGGAGTTGCTTTTTGGAGAGCCAGTGCTTAAAGAGGTAGATGAGAATAGTGAAACAAAGGAATCTTTAGGTAGTTGTCAACATGTCTCCACCAAGGATAAACTGGATTGTGGGAAAACTTAGAGGAAAAAGAAGGAAGAAAATCATTTTAGAACTCAGGAAGATGGATCGGTAAGCAGTTAACCAAACAAAAATAACCTCACTATTGAATGTAGGGAAGGGGAAGGTCCTTCCCAAGGAACTATGAAGATTTTAACATGGAATGTTAGGGTAGGGGCTTGAATGCTCTTAACAAACACCGTTTATTCAAACACTGTATTTCTTTTTCAAACAAAAAATTATATTGCTCCAAGAGACGAAGTTGAATGCCGATCAGATGCGTGCTATTAAGAAAAAATTAAGACACTAGGGGATAGAAATAGTAGAAGTTGTGGGTGCATTTGGGGGCCTTGCCATCCTTTGGAATCCGAGGAGTGTCATTTTAGAAGTTGGTAGAGAATAATAATTGGCAAGGGAGATTGATCAAAAGTGTGAGTAGTAGTCTTAAGTTTGCATTAGTGAATATATATGGGCTAGTAACTTCTAGAAAAAAAACGGAGTTGTGGGGAGAGCTTGATAATCTCTTTCAGCTTATTCCTAGTCAAAATATAATAATAGGTGGAGATTTTAATATAATTCTGCATTTATCAGATAAAAGTGGAGGTATTAAAAAATAACTTCAACCTCAAGTGGATTTTAGGAGTTGGGCGCTGAGAAATAGTTTGATGGAAATAGAAACTGAAAATTGTGTCTATACATGGAATAATAGGAGATTGGGCTTTAGTCATAGAGCAGAGAAACTACACAGGTTTTTCTTTAAGGGAGATTTGACCTCATTCCCCTTTGACTTTAAATCTTCCATCGGAGCAATATTAGGATCAGATCATTATCCAGTTTAATTAGAAATCCTCGGGGAGAAGAAGCTATTGCAGTGTCCTTTTAAGTTTGAAAATATGTGCTTGAAAGACCAAAACTTTTTTGAATTGATAGAAAGATGGTGGAAAGAAGAGTGATTTAAGGGACCAAAGTAATTTTGCTTTGTCTTTAAGTTGTAATCAGTTAGCATAAATTGTTAAAATGGAATAGAGAACACTTAAGCAATATCTTCATTTCCAAAAATAATGTAGAATAGGCATCATAAAATTTAAATGATGACATGATTCAGCAGGAGATGGACCAAAATAGGTTTCTAAAAGAAAAAGAGCTTTTAAAGGAGTATGATTAAGTGTTGCTTAAGGAGGAAATTTTTTGGAGACAGAAATCTAGAGAGGTTTGGTTAGCGGAAGCAGACAAGAATTCTAAGTTTTTCCATAACAACACTAAACAAAAAAGTATTAAGATAGTTCACAAGATTAGAGATGGGAATGAAAATATGATTGAAGAGCCTGAGGTGATAGCTAAATATTCAGTTTTATTCTTCACAGAGATATTAAAGGTCAGATTACAATGCTCAGAAAATACCATTAGAAAATATTCCAAGATTGGTCTCAGAGGCACAAAATAAAATGTTGATAGATAAATTCTCAGATCAAGAGATTGTTACAACTTAATCAATTACACCTAGATAAAGCTCTGGGGCCGGATGGGTTTCCAGTAGGCTTTTTCCAAAAACGTTGGCATATTTTAGGGAAAGAGATGATTGAGGCATTAGAAGTAGAAATGAATTGAGGGAGATTTCTGAGAGAAATAAACAATACTTTCATTGCATTAATTCCTAAGAAGGAGAATGCCTTGAGCCTAGATGAGTTTAGATCGATATCCCTTTGTAATACAATATACAAAGTTTGGACAAAAACTTTAGTAAATAGACTGAAGAAAATTCTCCCCTTCATAATTTCAGAAGAGCAAACCGGATTTGTGCTAGGTAGATCAATATTTGATGGAGTGATCATAGATCAAGAAGCTATACACTCGATTCAGAGCAATAAAGAATCAAGCATCATTATTAAATTGTACATTAAAAAAACTTATGACAAGGTGGATTGGAGATTTTTGTGTAAATGCTTGGAAGCTTTTGGTTTTTGGAGAGCATGGATCAATTAACTTTTTTTAGTATCTCTAGTCCAAGGTTTTCAGTTTGAGTAAATGGAACACTAGAAGGATTCTTTGAAATATCTAGAGGTATTCATCAATGGGATCCATTATCTCCATTTTTATTCATTATCATGGTGGAGGCTTTGGGAAGATCTATAATTAGAGCGTAGGAGATTGGAAATTTAAGAGGAATCAAGATAACTAGTTCAGTTCAGGTAATTTCCCATCAGCACTTTGCAGATGATACAATGTTGTTTGGGTATGGGGATAAATTAGAAGGTACAAAGATTAAAAAGATCTTAAAAGTGTATTCGAAAGCTTTGGGTAAACAAAAAGGTCAGGAGAAATTAGAGATATTCTCTTTTTGTCAATCTGAGGATTGAAAGAGATTTTAGATCTCATGGGCTTTAAGGCAGGTAAATTACCATGTTCTTATTTAAGACTACCATTGGACAAAGGTTTAAGAAACACCAAGGTATGGGACCCAATTGGGGAAAAAATGGATAGGAAAATGGAGTGATGGAAGACTAAATGGCTATCTTGGGCAGGAAGAGTCACTATGTGGAATGCTACTTTATCAGCTCGTCCTATTTATTTAATGTTCTATTTATCTTTATTAGTAGGGGCCTATACTAGATTTTTAAAGAAAATGAGAGCCTTCTTTTGGCAGGTTCCATCTGAAAAGAAAAAAATAGTTTTAATTTCATGGGAAAAGATTTGCATAACCATTTATGTTGTGGGGGGTAGGGTTAGGAATCAACTTTGGCAAAATAGAGCTTTGGGAGCAAAATTGGTATGAAAACTTTTTAAGGATCCTCATCTTAAATGAGTAAGAATTATCAAAGGCCAATATTTTGATGATATGAGCTAGACAAGGATATTTAAGACTTCAAATTCTCCAAAAGGATCACAGGTTTGGAATTTTATGATAAAATGCAAAGAATTGATTATAGAGTAGATCTCATGGGATGTGGTAAATGGCCGAAGTGCTTTGTTTTGGAAAGATTCTTGGGGAGGTTATCCAGCTATAGAAAATTTGATGGACACTAACTGGATTAGAGGAGTTTGTGAGCAAAATTGGGGTTTGTGTCAGAGATTATGTAGAGCTAGATGAAAGAGATCCTTCATTGGGCTGGAAGTGGAAGGCATTTGAAAATCTTCTTGTTCCAAGAGAAGATCTAAACCAACTTAAAGGGATCTTGGAAAAAAGGACAATAACATTTCAAAAAGGAGAGGATGTTCTTATTTGGAAGGGAGCCGAGACAGGAAGCTATAATTCCAATGATGGATATAAAGTAATAGTTGAAAGAAAACGCTTTCAAAAGACTGAGCTTCCAACTCATTTATGCTGGAATAAAATATGTCTTCCAAAGGTAGGTATTTTCACATGGGCAACTCTTCAAGGTAGACCGTAGGATACTCATAGCTGAATGGTTCAGAAAGATTGGGTTTGCCGATTAATTCCCCAAACGATTTTTGCTCCTATGATGCAAACAATCTCTTCATTCTTCCTTTGACATCAATGAGAATCAATTCCAACATGGTTGTGCCATGAAATTCGAAATGTAACTCATAGCATATCAGGTCCTGTGGCTATAAGATAGAAAGGCTGCCCAGTAGTTGCCTGAATGTTGACTTATTTATTACCTTTGAGTTTGCTTTGGTTGAAAGTTTCAGCCCTTTCTCCATTGGTGTAGATGAGATTTTGCAATCACCAAATACATCCAAAATATTTATTCTTCTAATTATCTTTCAAATTATCTAATGCATTCTAAAAGCAAGGCCAATTTTGAAGAATATGTAATGAATCAGTTTTAAAACAATTTCTAAATACAATGATATTATATTTGATTAATATCTAATATTATCTCAAATAGTTTTTCTCAATCTAATTCTAAATTAAATTTTACTTTTTATTCTGATATTAAACGAAAGTTACTTTTTTTATTAAATTAATTTTCATTTCCCATAAATAAAATTTGCACGCAATTACAAGAATTCAACTCTATTCTGACTAATTTTAATTAATTGAAATGAATAAATCAATCTAATGAATGATTAATTGATCTTCTAAATCCTCTGAACTAATTATCAACTCTAATTAATTTGATTAATTTTATTCAAAGGAAATTATCTAACATACTAAATGATCAAGCAATAATTTTCTTCCATGATAAATCAAGCAATAATGTGGATATGAGTACTGTCTAAGGTGGAGCATTACACGTGCAAGTTACTTTAGTGTCCCTAAGTTACTTTAGTGTCCTCTAGGCAAGTTAACCAACCCAACAAGTCACATCAACATCTTTTAATCCAAGAGGCCATTTGAGTGCCACTGAGACATCTCTAAGTTGGGAGGTCATTTTAGTGCCTTCAAGATATCTCTTGGTACGAAATGTCACCTAAATGTGGTCGAGACCAAGGTTGAAAATCTCGGTCTCGGCAAAAACTCGGCGAAAACATCAGCAATAAATCGGCACTTTTATTGAACATTTGAAAATATATAATTTCTTAAAATATTCTTAAAAACACACACATACACCAAATTTGGAGAATATATACTGATTTGAGATATCCACCATATATTAATCAAAGTTTTGAGTTAAATACTTTAATACATAACAATTAGAACTTAGTAGAAAACATAGAATCATTATCATATACCAAAAAACAAGTACGACATCTGAATAAAAATAAGTTCAATACATATTAAAGTCAAACTCTGTGAAACTACAAGTCTACAACTTCTGAATACATATTAAGTTCAAGTTTCAGTATCAATAAAAACTAGAAATAGAAATCATAAATTGCGTCTACGACTAAAGCTCAAAAGAGATCGCTGCTGCTGAAGTAGTTGCATCATCCTCAACAGGTGCCTCAACAGAAGCCTCTGATGGACGACCAAGCTCATGTTCCTCCTCATGTGCTGCCACTTCTACATCCTAGTCATCTTCCTCCATCTCAAAGTCATCTAACTGATCGTTAGTCAAGAAAGGATCCACATGCACATCCACATCATCACCGTTAGGAAGAGCAACCCAATCTGTTGCATATGGATCAATCTCATCCAAGTCAAGTGCTTCATACGAAGCTTGCCCTTGCACCTTCTTTTCGTGCAAACGAAGGTTGTACCGCACATAAACCAAGTCATTCAAGCGCTTCTGAGTCAACCTA
>MU225526.1:3269934-3288455 GCA_018584345.1 Thuja plicata
CCCCATCATATGACTGCTGCTATCCCGATCTGTACAATCCGTCTCCATTCCCTCAAGGCAATCCTCAAAGGTGGTATCCTTCTGGACAACTGAACTAGAGTCACTGTCTGACTCGATAATACAATCGGGTGTGGTAATGACATCCACTGCAGTCATCATCTCCTGCTGTATCACCAGATCATCAACATCACAACAAGATAGCTCCATGCTCCCGCCTATCCCGTCTGAGAGGTGCTGCCTCTCGCTCCTGTGCTACACTGCGACAACTGATATATACATCTCCGATGACAAGTCCATCCTCAAGAGCAACTGGACCATCAGAGGCAACTACTACATCAACTGTATCTGCATCTACTGCAGCAACTACATGGAAAGCCTCGACCTGCTGAAGCTCAGTCCTGCAGTCTACCACTGGTGCTGGCACGTCCACCTGCCTATGTCTGGAGTGTCTAGAATCAGCTCCATGAGTAGGTGTCGTATTATATACGGGTGGGTCTACATCTCGGACACCTGTCGGGGAAAGCTCAAGCTTCCTGCCCTGTAATCTCGATGATGGCCTACGGAAAGCAGAAACCATGTACCTTGCTGCCCTATCCACTGTCTTTGGATCCGACAGACTGTCTGCCAGCCTCTGCTGATGAAGTCTCAGTCTCTCCATCAATGTATCTATCCTGTCAGTACTCCGTGTGCTGCTGCGTCGGCTCTCAGAATTAAGCCGCCTGTATCTGTCCATCTCAGGAGTGTTGATCACTCTAAGTATATCAATGAATCTGCATTCGTAAATATTTCCCTACCCCACAGGATGGCAAGAAAATGGCTCTGATACCACTGTGATGAGCCTAACTTGGCCTCATCTTAAAACCCTCTAAATTTTATCAATTTCCGTACAAATCATGTGTTTGGCATTTCGTCAAACAGTTGGCGGCTATCACTATAAGATCCGTATGCAACTCTTATCCAAATTTGACTGCAAGCTCTAATTTTATTTGCTTATTGTATAATTGTTGAAAGGATTTGGAAAATATATATAACTTCTTTGGTTTTCATTAATCACAACTTCTTCACACATTTATGAAGTTTAACAATTAAACAATCAAATTTCAATATTACAAGTTTTGGAAATACCATTCAATTTACAAATTTCACTAGGTTCGAATTGAATGTAGAACTAATTTGTCCAAACTTCAAACTTCCAATGGTAATAACTATTCATATGCATTTTATACAATAAAATAACCACGCCTTTTACATATGATTTGTAGTTATTGTAAATACCTTGTTTTGCTGTGCATCCACATCTAAACCAACTGCTCATGCCACCCTAGACATTCCCTGCAACTGTTCGCAGCCCACATACAAGACTCCTCATTCACGTCATGAGGCCATTGGTGTCTTCACCCCACGCCTGCAGTGTGAGGACCAGCTAAGGAGGCTGCGGCCTGCTGAACACGCGGCCCAATAGGGGAGATATTACGGCTCCTTATGACAGGGGTTCTGTTGCTATGGCATGGCCTATCCCAAAGGCAATGCGACCATGGGACAGTGTGTAGCTTGTAGGTAAATGCGCGGCTCGTTTTCAGTCAAATGCCGCTGCTATGGGGGTGCGGCCTGCTGTGGAAATACGCCCAGCTGTCACCCACTTCTCAGTTGCCCACATATACTTTCCAGCAATGAAATTTGATTCTCATCCAAGGTATGATGGGATCAATTTCGTAGCCTGTTTTGATACCCTTAATATCTAGAATTACTTCGCACCCTTAGTGTGCATAGACAAATTCAGTAATAATTCTTTCCAGCAACAGGGAGACAATAGGAAAGAAGAATGAAACGATCGATTCTACAACAACAATCGATTACAGGTAATTGATTATACAACAGCAATCAATTGTGGATTAGATGAAGAAGAATCAGTCTTCAATCAACTAATTTGACCCTTCATCTAGGGCACAGAAAGTAGGAACCATTCCCAAGAAGAAATTCAATAATCAATAGTCAATAGAGATCCTTTACTTCACAAATGAGCCTGTATTTGTAACTCCTTGGTCTCCAAAGTTTCCCAAAAACCATCATCAGTTAACTGCCCTTTATAATATAAACTTCCAAAACATTATAATAATAATAAAGTATTATTATTATTATAATATCGTCTTAATATTAATTAATAACATATTGTTATTAATTAATACAAGTAATTATTAAATATAATTCTGATGATGATTCCTGCAACACCTGCCATACTGACTGACCAACATGCTCATCATTGCCCTGCCATAAATGGCAATTGCCAAATATAGACTTACTATAAATAGTAAGTCCCCAGTCCAGGAAACTGAATAACTGAATATCGTCTGGAGAATTGACCACTGCCGGTACTGCCCTGTCAGACATGGAAACTGACCAACTGACTTACTAAAAATAGTAAGTCTGTCAACTGGGACCCTCAAAAATCTGCATCAGCTCACGAGGGTCAGGATGATGAGCTGATCCAGTCGCTGCCACAACCTTCTAAAAATTGGGTCATCACAGGTTTGAAAACTTACATTGATGATCTCCTCCATTAGCTTGCCAAATCTAGCATCAAACACAGCCTTCACAACCTTCTCTGCTTCAAGCTTCTTAGCATACAGACTCTCCAACCATCTCTCACTCACAAACATCTGTTTCAGGTTGGGCAATGTGCCTAATATACTTTTCAAGTTGAGAAAATTAGTAGCAAAGCGTGACCCCTGATCGCACGAGATCCTTACCATCAGTGTGCTCTCTCATAAGACTCAGTACCCATGTGTGATTGTAGATGTACTTTGTGATATTCCTTCCATCTTCAACCACCTTCTCCATCCAACTGAGTTTCCCTAGGTCCTCAAGGAGCAAGTCAAGACAATGGGCAGCACAAGGGCTCCAAAATAATGTGGGATGCCTATCCATCAGAAGTTTACCGGCTGCCACATATGCAGCTGCATTATCAGTCACAATCTAGATGACATTACCCACTCCCACTTCCACTACCACTTCATCCAACATGTTGCACAAAGTCTCTGCAATTTTCACTTGATCAGAGGCATCAACTGATTTTAGAAATACTAATTGTCCCCCGGAAGCAACTAGAAAATTCATGAGCATCCTATTCCTGCCATCTGTCCACCCATCGGATATAATAGTGCAGCCTCTTTGTTCCCAAACTTTTCTTTGCTCTTCCACAAGTTGAATGTTTTTGACGTCATCCTGTAACAATGGCCCACTCACCTCATAACGACTTGGGGGCTTGAACCCCTTACCAGACACAGTCATTGTAGCGACCAATTGATCCCGATATGGACTACATAGAGCATTGAAGGGAATATCATTGTAGTACCAAAATCTTGCAACTGCCACTTTTGCCTTCTCTTGCATCTTTTTGTTCCATGCAGTGCCTTGCAATCTAGGTTGAGCACCAGGAATGTTACGTGAAACCCAAAAGTCTGATATATGGCCGTCCACATTGTCCGATGACGATCCTCGTATCCGTGGCCCAATGGAAGAAGCCCTGCATCTGTTTGCGACCTTGTAGAACTAAACTCTCCCATTAGGGCTGCCATGGCATTTGCTGTCCTCTTTTTAGCCGTCTTTTTTTTCTCAAATGCTTCAAGGCTTGCTATAGCCTCCCTAGTAGCCTCTTCAGCGCAGGCGTCACATGTTGTGATATTATGGCCTTCTATCTTTCCAATGTGATATTTTAGCCGAGTTATGCCCCCACTCATAAACTTTGGACAATGGTTACATTTCACATCTGCTCTTTTTGGTCCCGGTGTCCCATGTTTCCAAAAAGCATCCCTAGTTCTGCCACTGGACATTTTCTGTTAGTGTTACATGTAAGTCTGCAAATGCAAGGATAAATAATCAGAAATGTCTATGAATTTATTAACTGAGATCAAAACTTATCAGTCACCAAATCATAAATACTTAAGTCTGAGATCAAATATTCAATATTTCAAACATTGACTTTGATCAACTGTGAATTAGATAGCAACCAAAATTTTAAAATGTTAAAAATTGTCTGTTTTTGTTATGAGCCATCTACCAACAGTCAAACTCAAGACTATGAGATTGATTTTTTATATCAGATTCAATTTGTTGGTGACTACGGAGTTTGACTACCAATTTAAATTGAAATAATTATTTAACAGTTAAATTATAGTGTTACTGTTAACTTTCTTTCACCATTTATTTTTCCACATTGAAATTTATAACAATGAATTATTATTGTTATTACTTGTTACTGTCGTCGATTTAACACGA
This sequence comes from Thuja plicata, assembly GCA_018584345.1. Classification (NCBI taxonomy): domain Eukaryota; kingdom Viridiplantae; phylum Streptophyta; class Pinopsida; order Cupressales; family Cupressaceae; genus Thuja; species Thuja plicata. Next base: position 3,274,210 of record MU225526.1, read on the forward strand.
AAGTGTGATTTAGATATATGACATCTAAATCCACATCTGCTCTGAATCTATTATCTAAGATTCTAACATAATCATTAACTATCATATTTTTAATACATATTTGATCTTACCGAAACATACTGTTAATTTTTAAACAGTATCAACTTAAATTAATATTAATAAATTTAAAATAATAAACTGCAGTTGGCTCAGTTCTGGAATGCAAGAGCAGGGAGTAAGTTAGACTGCTAGCCTTTAAAAAATAACCGTTGGCTGGCTGCGACTCTGCAGTGTGGTGGGTTGCTGCGGCCCGCTGTCTCTCCAACAAATTTTCCACGAGCTCCTGTCTGTCCTCACATCCCGCTGTCTGTCCTCACGTCTTTTGGCTTTGCTTGGCGTCGCGAGTTTTTTAGGTAAAAATCGCGTCTACAGACTCCTTAAAAAAACCAATAAAAATACCAATTCCCGACGCCTTTACAACTTGTAAAAAAAACCCTAAAATTTTAAAATACATTTGTTTTTTAATTTTTAACTTTCTGTTTTTAAGTGCCGGGTTTTTTGGATTTATCGCGCGATAAATCGCGAGTTTTTCAGATAAAAATTGCCACGCGATATTGGAAATATTGTCGGCGATATAAACCGCGATAATATCTTTTAGCTCTGTGTTGCGCGATATATCGCAATATCCGTGATATAATCACGCTATTTTCAACTATGGTCGAGACAATCAAAATTACACAAGTAGATTGCATCATTGCTGCTGAGATATTTGTTGCATGGAAAGCCGCTTTAGGGCTGCAAAGACAACATCTTTATTAAGGACGGTGGGTTGGACTTAAGAAACTAGTTGGGGTGTCGAATTATAAATATCTCAACTTTTAATGGGTGGATGGTAATAAATATTGGGAAACCCAGTCGTTGAATGGGTTTGATGATGATCTCACAAGTCTATTGGAATTATTTATGCATGTATTGCCCAAGGCTAACATAGTTCACTTGCTTGTGCTTGTTGACTTTGTCATGTGTGGATGCAGGTACAATAAAATAATATACCTTAGGAACATCCTACTATTACCACCAAGGGAAACTTAGTATACAATAGTAGTTAATGATTCCGCAGAATACATTTCAAAACTAATATTTCCAAGGAAGAAGAAAGGACACAAATCTGAAACAGAGAAACTCTGTATAGAAGGTCAAGATGCTGTTGATGACGGAACACAGTGGACCATGATTGTCCTTCTCACTTGGAGCAGGGAGAAGGCTTTAGTCAAACAAACTAGATGAGCTGTTCTTGCCTTGTGGATGGTCTCAAAGTTGATGATCACTTTTTGCCCTTGAGTTCTCAGTTGTACTCTTTCTCTTGAGTCTTCTATGCTTTTTGTCCTCTCCCTAGGAATCTTGTGCCCATTAATTCCTTTTGAGTTAGCTCTTTATCCTTTGTGCTCCCCATTTGTGGGTCTGAAGCTATTATTCTTTATTTAATTTGTTTCTATATTAGATGTGGGCCCTATCCCCACAGCTTATGTATCGAAAAAAGAAAATTTCTGCAGAATAGCTGAAACTGCCAATGATCATGATGATAAAGTAAAGACATAATAAAACTAGATAAGGTGCAAAATGTGTGGAAAACAATCTATGGAGAATATCAAAACAATCTAAGAGGGTTATTTTTCTCACTTATTTTGAAGATGTGTTGAAGTAGGTCAAAATCAAGCATTGCCATCATTTCTCAATCTATATGATATATGCTGCTTATCTACTTATGCTTTATAAAGTAAAGCTATGGAAAAAAGAAACATTCATAAATGCCCTCAGCTAATCAGGAAATGGTCGGTGCTATTGATGGTTATAAATGTCCCATGCCCAGGGAAGGGAACATATTCAACATGTTCACAATGTCAGGATGTAGAATTGTAATATCTTAAATGGATTGCTATGGAATTTTTATGAAAATTGTTGAAATGAAAATTTCAAATTTTATTGCAAAATATAAATAGATAACATGGTTGCCCAATGTGACATTGTTGCAAGCTGCAAAAGATTACATATAGAAACGACAAGGTAGATTAAGGTGACATCAGTCACATATTGAATGGGGTTTAAATATGCACTGTACCCCATGAGTCCTACCAGTTGTAAAGAACATTTCATATGTTCCATCGTTGAGATATCAGGATCTCAATTTAGTTTTAGAGTTAGATATCTCAGCCAATTGAGTAAGTGCATTTTCTGCAGTCTTCAGTTTTGAAAAGTTTTAAATTCAGTTTTCATTCCTTTACCAGATGCAAACTAAGGTCATGAGAATGAAGGGAATGAAAGTATGAAAAATTGACATTCCTTTTTTGTGCAAAGTTGTGTCTGACACCAAGATGAATATGATTTCATAATTATATATCATTAGTTCCCTTATATCTACACTCAAGAAGTGATTTTTAAAGTGGATTACATCGTTTTCTATGCAGACGGGAATACATGGAAAAGTAATATCCTCATATTTGGGGCAACCATTACCTGCAACCATTCAGATTGGTGGAATCAACCATAGTGTAAGCCATTCTTTTTTATAACACATAATAATCTGTAAACGGAGATTCAATATGGGCTGTATGATGTGTTCGAGAGTTTTAGGCTCAGGTTTGTTTCCTTCAAACTGCAATAATGTTTTTCTATTTTCTTTTTCCATTTTCATAGGTTAAAGCTGGGCATCTTTTTGGTGATTTTCACCAGATGCTTTTTCCAGGGCGCAACTATGAAGGTAGGGTTATAAATTCTTACTTGTATAATTACACATCAGATTTGTTATGCTACTGAATGTTATATTAGTTTTACTTAGTGGCACGATTTTTTTGGTGGGTTTGTAACAGTGACTGCCAGTTTATCAGGTTACTCTTCCAGGAGTACTCATATCATGCTCCAAAAAGAAAAAGCTTCATATGTTGATTTTATCTTAGATCCAGCAGATCAAAAAGTGATGTCAAAATCTGGGTGGGAAGTTTTTTTTCAGAGAAAATATCTTAGATCTAATATGGATGGCGAAATGTTATTTCATCCTTCGGAATTAACTACTTTGGTTTTCATGATCATAGTTGTCTCAGTTCTCTTGTATGTTATATTTAGGTGGAGGGTACGGTCCAAGATTCCGAGACAAAGGCAAAGATGGTAAATGGGTGTGAAACTTTTTATACTCATTTTTTTAAATTTTATATGAATTCATCCCAAGAAAAATGAGAAATAAAAAAAATCATTTATACTTTGAATTTCGTTCTTTCTCTCAACTGGCTTGATTCCTCAACTTTTGAAGCTACCATTGTCTTTTCAGTTGTAAAAAGTGCCTTCTGTTAAGTTCTAAAAGTAAAAAATCATACGCCCTATGAAGACATTCTTTGGCAAGGACCTCCTTAAAGAGCACCTGCTCCTAATTAAACTCATAAGTGGTTGCATTCTTAGCTAACTTTTGCCATCCATTTCTAGAGTGATTTTGCTTTGGGGTAACACTGGATGCATAATATGCTCTTATTTTGTCTGTATGTAGTTCATTTAGATGGCTTAAACCGTAAATTCCAAACTGGGGCTTAGAGCTTCAAGATATTACACTCTACAGTCAAAAACCATTGATGACATAAAGATGAAGCACACTAGAAAAAATACCATCAATTGCCCCAAAGTAGGGCAAGCTCCACCGAGATGGACAGGCTTTAGCCTTTAATCTCTAAGATTCTAAATGACGACAAAAAGGAGCAGTGGAGGAGAGGCTGGAGGTCACTCTGGTCAAATGGAATGTTCAGTACCTTTGTTTGCTGTTTGCAAGAAATGTTACAGCAAAGGCCCGTTTTGTATTTTTTTTGTACCCACGTTATATCCACAAAAAGGAACGATCGTTGTGGACCTTTTTTTTTGGTTTCTTCACTACCCAAAAACCTATCGTGTGATTGCAATAACTGCATTTTCATGCTGGTTGCAGGTTGTTTCACGAGGCTGCAATTCCACTGTCTCAATCAGAACATTGAAGAATGAATTTTTTAAAGATAGTTTATTAAAGGTTATATATATTTGGTCTCTGATTTTTCTTGCTTTTATCAAGAGATCAAAAATTTCTACTAGAGAAAAGTTAGATTGCTAAATTTAAGTGTTACCAGCAGCCCACCACTGGGGAGTATGTTGGAACCTACCACTTAACCTTTTCTTTACTCCATCTATATGTTCTACTTTCACGTTTCTGCATCTTTCTGAATTTACAATTATGTTTTCTATTAGATATGCAGTCTAGTACTACTATCAATTGTCGGCAGGTTCAAAAAATTTGATTTGTTCAGGATGTTAAAATAGTTCAAAAATCCAGATTTTTCAAGAAGATTCAGTAAATTTATTTTAGGATTTGAAAAGCGTAGACATGTTGATGGGTTTTTTCATTTCTGACTGACACACCAACATAGTGATTATAATAACTCTCTTAAAAAGGGTATGAAACTCTTCAAAGCTTAGGATTCTTGTTAGGGTATGCGAGAGGCTTAGCTTTGCCAAATAGGTTACAGGCCAATACTGAGGTTGTTGGATTTTCATTTCATGGATTTAAGAACAAAGGTAAGTGAATAATTCACGCCAATGGATTAAAACTAAATCCCTTTATACTTGGTGTTGACTTTGTTTAATTGCATGTGTGCCCTAAGGCTACAATGATAAAAAATGTCATTTCAGTCTCAAAATCATACCTGATTAATCAAAGCAGAGGATTTTAATTCATAACCATGAACGATGTCATGCGATTCAAGTGAATAAATAACTTATGAATCTTAAATGCATACTTTCTCGAATTACACGGGTAAATCTATAAGATTTCTAATCTACCTGGTTTTGAATTTACACTTGGTTCAAACTGATTTTTTATTCCTAACCCTTCAGTAATCTCAAATTGGTTCTCTGGAGTCTTACCCTCATTTGCCAGCCCTTAAATTAAATTTGAACTTCCAATTTTTGTATGAGTTGAATCCAAGTGTTTATGAAGTTTTGTAGAATATTTATTCTCCTTAAGTATAGAGTCACATGTGAGACATAGTAAAGGGCTTGGTGATGTGATTGAGTTGCATTGGACCCGTTTGAAATATTATCAGCTAAAGCCAACCAATTTGTAAAGCATTTGTTTTCTTATGTTTTTCCTTATTTCTTTCTGTGGTCTTAGACTTTTCATTCAAGTGTTTTGGTGCATTAATTTAGCTTAGGACAAGCTCGTGGAAGTGTACTTAATAAAGTCTTTGAGGACCTATCTTTATTGATTCTTAGATGCTAGACTTTTGGTTGGTTTATAAAGGCCGATTCCCCACCTTTGATGTTTTCCTTGTTTCTTTGAGATGCCTCTAACTCAACAAGATTGCCCTAGCAACATGTTGTGAGATCAAGCCATGTGTCTCACTTGGATGTGCAAGATCAAGGTAGGTGTCGATTGTCACCATTTAGGTTCTTTTGCTTTATTGTAGGTCCCAAGCAAGCAAATAAACTCAATCAACCCGAAAACATTGTTAAGGAACTAACCCAATTTGATTTCAAATTTTTGTTGAACCGTGGTTGGGGCTAGGTCCTTTTCATAAATAGTTTTTGGAAGATGTTCAAAGTGGAGCCAACACCATGTTTACCTCTTGGTGAAATTGAATAAGTTGCTTCATGCTAATTAAGTTGTCATCAAGATAAAGTATGAAGTGATTGTTGATAATAAGTATCAATGTGATCTATCTATTTTGTGCTTCTGGATTCATTTTTTTTAACATCAACGTTTCGGGTCACTCTACGTGATCTGAAATGTTGATGTTAAAAAAAATTTACACAATCAAATCCAAAAGCTCAAAATAGATAGCTGTATGGATTGTGGAAATCCGTTTGCATTAATCGATGTGATGTGTTCTGATTAAGTAAAAGTAGGATTTGAAAGGTCCCGAAACCTTGTACACTAGCAGCAAAAGATAGGTCAAAGAAAGACCACAAAACAACTATGGAGCCCCACCAAACAAGCCAAAGGAACTAACCATAGTTCCAACCAAAAAGAAAAAGGCCCAACCAGCCACAAACAAGGCAATCAAGATTTACAATTTTGCCCATCTTTATGTGAACGTAAGTTCATATCAAATGAAGGAGTGGAAGACCGAACTTTTTTTTTCTTTTAACTATTGTCCATCCATCCTCCACCTTTTCAACATCCTTCTTCCAGTCCAAAGAGGAATCAGAAGAGCCCACTAAAGGGCAGGCACAATCCCAGCCACAGGAGGGGCAGAACTGACACCATTATCATACCCCAAGATCCTCCCAGGAGAACCATGAGCAGCATTACCAAGAGCACCAGAAGACAAAAACGCTGAACCAAGGACAACAACATCGTTTTGCACAGGGACAACACTAGCAACACTAGAAGGGACAACAATAGTAGCTTCAAAGACAACATTAGCAGCAACAGATACATCATTAGAATCTCCAGCCAGAGCTTGATCGTTTTGAGGACAGGCAGCCGATCCCCCATCTACGAAATCTTTTGAACTGTATAATGTTTGCCAAAAGCCCCCAACCACCAAGAAGACGGTTTCTTCGATTTAATCTTATTAGATGCACACCGCGTAGAAAGATGGCCAGTCTTGTGGCATTTCCTACATCTGAATGGGATACCTTCGTAATCAAGATTCTGAATCCAAGAGCCCTTAGAAGAGGCCAAATTGATCTTATCAGTAAGACCCTTGGAAACGTCCATCTCCACAAGAATACGAGCATACGTCGTCTTATAAATTTTAGAGTACATATCTACCATTTGAAAATCCCCAAGAGCCTCACCCACCGATTCCAAAACAGATCCAGCCATAGATGAAGGGGAGGATTCGACAGTCTAACCCATAAGGGTATCTTATTAAAGGACTCAGAGAGAGGATCAAACCCCTGATACCAAGGTTTGGCCATCAAAGGGAAACACTCCTCCCAAGAGAAACAACAGTCACAAGATAGTTTTCCTATCTGCAGCATTATCAAACTTTACAATAAAAAACCCCCTTGCTACAGGGTATATCTGAACATGATCAGTTAAAAATGGTTCCCAAGGTTCGGAAATCCAAGCATGCAACTTAGCAAGAGAGGGCCAAAAACCCCTAAAACGAAAGATAGCAGCATTGGAAGAAAAATCTTCCGCAGTTTTTGAAATCTCATCAACAGTATCAGTATCGAGATTGACCACAATAGGGTTACTAAAATAGGCACCACAAGAGGAGTGGACCGGTTACCACCCCTCCAAGCAAAGGCCTGGCCATGGATACCCGCTTCAAAGGCAGCCACATCAGCAAAGGATAGCGCATGAGCAGCCCCCGTAACCACCCGAGAACCAAGCCCACCCGTCAGAGAAGGCCCAAGCTCAGAACCACCTGTCGCCACCACAGGAGCAGCAGTACCAAGAGCATGAGCATGAGAAGCAGTCCCGGGCGAGAAAGCATGAGCAGGAAAAGTTTTTTTTGAACAGCGGAAGCGGCAACAACAACGGTCATTTTTGGAGGCCAAAAAAAAACCACCAACATCCTTGAGGTTTTGTTAAAGAACAAAGATTGAGTAATCGGTGTGATGTGTTAACATAATTCAAAGGAATAGTTAACATCAAATACTATATTTCTGCTGGGGTATATTGGCAAAAGCAATTTGAAGTTTAAGCTCAATTCCCTTGGTTTCCATGATATCAAATTTGCATCCATGGCTGAATTAAGAAAGTTTATTTTCCTTAGCTTAGTTCATGTTTTTTTAGAGACAAATGGTCATGGGTTTACCCTAGATATAGTTTATTCGAGATTATGATGAAGGCTACAATAGAATTGGAGATTTTTAATGTCCACAAGGCTAAAGATAGCCCATGGGACAATAGACACAATTGTATTTTCTTTATGAAGTGCTGATATTCTGCTCTTAGTTTGATAATGAGCTACCCCATTCTCTCAACCATCTCCTTGCTAAATAGACCTTAGAGTGAAGTTGCCATTAAATTACTTGTGTACTTGATTTGGATGTCATTGTAAGATTTACATTCGAAAATAAAGTGTTTTCCTGTGTCTACTTTATTAATTGTGCATAAGACACGAATTCTCGCTTCTTGTCCTTTTTTGGCCTTGTACATCTACTTGTTTAATATTGTTGATAAGTGAGTTAGTCCTCAATTGAGCTATGAGAATCGCCGCTCCACACAGGATATCGACCTCTGAATTTGTAGGTCCCATATATTAGCAATACATGTTCAGTGTTGTCATTGATGTCAATGTGTTGTTTGCAGTGATGTAAACCTGATGGAGTGATGTGTTGCCTAATGTGTGGAAGTTGATAGAGGTCTAGAAATGAGTGATAAGATGTTATGATGTTAGGTGACGATGTTGGATCAGTATGTGGTGTTTTTGGAAGGTGACAATATTTGAAGCTGGAATAGGCAAGAAAGAATACTTGAAGTACTTATGGGAGTGCTTCACATTCCTCTACATAAGAAGTTGATGGCTTGCGGTTCTGGTTGTAATGTCTATGGTTTGTGAATGTTGCACTATCATGTTTTCATGTCCCTAATAGTTCATAGGTTGAAGTTGAGATTTGTTGTTTGCTGATAGCGAGGTTGTTGGTCAAGATTGATCAAGACTTGTCCGGAGAACACTTCACATTGGTTTTTTTGGGTGTGTGGCTTGGTGGATATGTTTAGAAGGTTCGTGTAACATTCCAGTTTAGAATTCGTGTGTTGGTTCTCTCTGCAAGTGAAGATATGATGTTTTGTTGTTTGACATCATTATCTGTGTTGGTCACTAGTTGACTCGATGGATTATCTTAATTGAATTACACTTTCTGGTCTAGATATGCATTAATGATTGAGTTAAGAGGTTGTTATGGGTCTTATTGTGCCATGTTTAAATCTATGTTATGTGCATCAGAGAATGTTTTTGGGTTGATTGGTTAATGTGTTATAATGTTTTGCTACATGTTATGTTTGATGACCGCTAATGGAGGATGTCATTTTGTGCGCGCTTCGTTTAAATCAATTATGAAAGGCGTGTTATGATGTATTTAGGTCCCCTTTACCTCCTAGGGTGGACGGAATTTAACACAAGTGTTCATGGTGGCTAACTTTGTGTAAATATTGCTTAGCTACCATGACCGACCTATTTGAGGTTTTAAGTGATCAAGTTGATATATATAGGCATGCAAATATTTATGTTGAGTATGGATTCAATGTGATGTAAAAGTGGAAGAGCAGATGTGCAAATATTAGTTGTAATGCACTTTATTGGTAATATGTTTCAGAGTTGGCAGAGTTTGAGATAGTGAATGTATGAATTGTGTTTGACATGATCAAGTGATGCTATTTCATTTCAATTATCAATTCTCCGTGTTTGCTAGAAGACAACGAGTCCTTTTGGCAACTTGTGCAGTTTTGTACTTGCCCTAGAGTTGTGCACTTTAGTCAGCAAGTCACTTGTATCTTGCCCTAGGCTTGTGCGTCTCAACCTTGCAAGTCCCTTGTATGTTGCCCTAGGTTATGCGCCTTAGCTTGCAAGACCAAATTAGGAGCAGTGGGCTTCCTTGGCCTTTGATCTAAAACATTTTATTCAAGTTATTCATATAGTGAGTGTGATTCACACTGTGGTTTTTCCCACATTGGGTTTTCCATGTAAAATTTTGGTGTTCATATGTTCGTGTTTATTGAATTATCTTTCATTGATAGTTGGATAAAAATGATAGATAAGTGTTTGTGACAAAAAAAAAGTTTAAGGTTTGTTCAAGACTGATCCCCCCTTTTAATCTTGCGATGTGGTCAACAACATAGGCTTTCTAAGTGTAAAAATAAAAACATGTGAAATTATGCCATGTGCTATTACAATATTAGAGCCATTTTGAAGGATAAACCAATCATTTTAGGTTGAGAAGCCTCTGATCACCATTTAACAAGGTCAAAATTTAACCTCTACAAATAATCAAAAATAGGCTCAAGCATAAACTTAATGAGAATTGTATTGATTGCATTGCTAGATTAAATGAAACCATGTATCAAATCAAGTAGTGTTTGAATCATGAGAGGATGAAAAAAAATTAAAAAAATTCAAGTGAAGCTACATTAACCTTTTTCCAAGTGATTAGTCTAGGTTAGATTAACTTGGTGATTGATCATGATTTAGGTCTAGAGTGGTAGCTTGAGTGAATGTTTAAGGAATTTTTTTTAGGATCAACTATTAAATTAGATTATGAGATTTGATTGAGTTTGAGAGTCTATATCATAAGCTTTTGGCTTTCAAATATAGTATATACCTCTCATATGCCCCTCAGAGTCTATTTGTCATGCCCACATTTTACATGTGAGCACTAACTTAAACTAACTTTTAAAACTAAACCCAAATTATAAATCTTATCATGTTTGATATCGGTGTTTTCTAAATCTACACCCATTAAAACCTAAAGCTTTTCCATTACTTATACCTAGTTTTATATGGTAGTTTGGCCAATGAACGAGAGAGTGCATGCACCAATCTCCCCTGCACTTTAGGCTCTACCAGACCTAGGATGGTATTCCCTTACATCATCAATATCTGATATATCTTTCATCAACAACAAACATATATGCTCTCTTTTATGCAATCAAGATATGTAGGATTATCTCAAACTGGCAATGTTCTTGACGTTTTTACTTGTTAGATTAGAGAACATTCAACACCCTAAACTAACATAACATAAAAAATTGAAATAAACTTTATCAAAGTATTTATCTTTGATTTCAATGCTTGTGTGGACCATTGAGGAAATAGATCTCCTATCAATTCCTATTCTGGGCATTAGAGTCAAGCACAAAACAACGTATGAACCTCTTCATAATACCACAACTCCATATTCATGGGGTACTTATATATCAATGCATTGTAAAAACACACCCAAGGACATATACCTTATACAACTCTTCTTTGAAATCCACAACACAAAATCCCCACACTCCACTTAAAACATTTAATCCATTCCTTGAATGGTAGTTATAAATGAAATTGTGCAACTTAGAAACACTGAACATGCAAACAAACAAGACCCTTGATCCTATTGCATAAAAGAAATGCATAAACACACGTGGAGATAGCTGCAAAAAGTATGCATAATAGTTCTTATATTATTCAACTCAAATCAGAAAATACTTGCAATAAATCCACTCAAATTGCCATGATATTCTCACTGAAACCCAAAATTAGACCCCTCTCTCCTATAGAGATTTTGCTTCTTAAAATATGTGGATATCTTGTATCCAAAGTGTCAGGACAAAACCTCAAAACTGCAATACAAATTTGCTTTTATAACACTTTACAAACATATTGGCTTCAAGATTGAAAAAGGAAACTTCTTATACACTAGCCCATTATTCCCTAGTTACCAAATTGAGATTTACAATTTATTTCTAATTGGCAACCTAAAAGACAAGAATTCTAATTTTGTAAACAAATTTCAAAATCAAGTTTCCTGTGACAACAGTGAACTATGTGCTCATTGGCAAATGTCATTCTCTTTCCATTCCTTAAAATTTTCAATTGCCAAATTAGCTAACTAGAAATTTTCTTTGATATCCATATTTGATTTTCAAACCAGCATAATTCTCTTTCATTTAAATTTGCACGAGAATTACTAATATTACCTGCAAAACATATAACAATATCAGTGAAATACAAGTTGCATTATTGGCATTTTGTTTGTTGCTATCCAATTTTTTTTGTACTTTGCACTGTATATTTCTTTAACTGTGCCATACTCCACATTTCACATTTCCTTCCTTCCAGTTGTTTAAACTTAAGCCCCTCAGAGTTTGACAATTAATTACTTAGTTTCCAATGTCCAATGTTTTTGATTACTAAAGTAACCTAGCAAGTGGGCTAGCCCTTACACCACCGCAGCCCAAGGGCTATCCAGATAAACTATTTACAACAAGGTCAAGAAAGATCATTAACAACAGACTAGCAAAATCATTTCTATTCTACATCAAGAATGGGTAGACAACTCACCTACCACATGGGGAGGAGAGTGAGAGTCTATGTAGTGATTTTTTCTTTGTTGCAGACAATTCTCCAGGCGATACTTTTAGTAGGGTCCCCACCACAAGAGGAAGGTGGCAGAGCCCTCTTTGAGAGAGAATCGGCAACAAGAAGAAAGTGTTGACAATACTATATCTCAACAACCAAGGGTTGACACAAACCAAGAGCAACAACAATTGGAGAAGGGTACATGCGGCCAGAGGGTACCACATCAACATCAATAGGTGGGGTTGTATCCAATGTCCAATGTTATCTGATGACTCAACACATAAATTTACCTTTGTACATAATGTAATTGATTATGTGCCAATAAAACATTTGACCCTTTTATAATAGTGTTGTGGTTTTCAATGCATTTTTTATCCACCATTTCCCTTTATCAAAATGAAAATTTACAATTTTTAATGTTCATTGACTGATTACTCCCCTCAAGATTCTCCATAGAACATGACACCATCTCTTATTGTTTTGACACTGCATTCAATATAGTTAGTCTAATATGCAACATAGTCAGTGGGATTTTTTCCTTGAGAAAATGACTGGCATTGTTGTGAGGATAGCAAGTTATTGGTTTGATGCTATTACTAGAAAACCTATTAGAAGGCCATCCTCTGCAAAATTGTTATCAACAAATTGTATGTATTCTTGCATTAGATCATAGGTATTATTATAGTTCATATCATATTCGTCATTGTTAAAATAAAAAAATGAAAATATTCAGCCTTGCAACATATGCATTTTAACAAAATCTGTTAGAGATTGTAAATTCTTGTTCAATTGATGTGGCCATATGTAGCTCTTCTTGCACCCTTTGAAGCTTTGTCTCTACAAAATAACATTTCTTCATGTTTGCAATTTTATATGCTTCCCATTCAACTATTCCTCCAAGCTTGGTAACTTCTTCCTTCATTGTTCAAAAGGTGTCGTAGTGTCTACTTCACCTTTATTTATGATAATGACCATTTTTTTGCATGATTTGGTCTTTCGATTTACATTTTTTAAATCGTCGTTCAAACTCAAAAAGCATCGGTACCATTTTCTCTACAAGCTAAATGTGCATTTTTCTGATTTCAATGCTCATGCACTTATTATTTATATGTCATTTCACTTGTTACAGATATCAACCTTAAACACTGTTGTTATAGATTGATTAAATTGTATTGTAGAAATTAGTTTTTTACCTTATTTAAAATCTCTTAAATCCAACTCAAACCAAATCCATTATGTAGTTTTCATCCAGGATTGCTTGTGTTGGAACGTGAAGTCATCATGGACTCTCATCTAGTTGTGGTTGAGTCATAGTTACTAAATTTTGACATGTGGTGAAGGTGTAGTTGTATGAGTCATACTTAATAAATTTAGTAAGTTGTCTTCAGTTAGGACTCTACAACTTGGTTGTTATATGCAACTTGAAACCATGTTTTGAAGTAAAATTTGAAGATTGTTGTAACTGTGAAAATTCTTGAGAAATATTTTTGAAAGATATTTGCTTGTGGTTTTTTTCTTGGTATAATTTTATCAAGTTTTTCCATGTAAATTCTGAGTGTTGTGTTTATGTTCTTCTCTATACTTTTCTACACTTTTAAATTTCATACAAATTGGTGTCAGAGCACAGTTATTTGTGTAGAAGTTGTTTGTTTTGAGGTGAGAAATGGTAGGAGGTTCTATTACCGTATTTGAGGTGCAAAAGTTTGATGGTTCAATTTTTTCTCTATAGAAGCTTAAGATTCAAGCTTTGTTGATGAAGGTTGGATGTGATAGAGCTCTTAAATGAGTAGGATCAAAAATTGCAAATATAAGCGCAACATATTGGAATATTACTGGTAGCACAACTAGAGAAACAATCCAGTTATCTCTAGGAGATTCAGTTTCGCAACAATCTGCTCACGACTTACAAAATAATCCTGCAAAGTTGTATGACACAAAGTCATTGGCAAACAATTTTTTTTCGTATTTTCGTAGGAAGCTATAAAATTTGAGGATGCATGACAATTCATCAGTCAGTGATCATCTAAATGATTTTAACACACTGACAAGCAAGTTGGCTTCAGTGGGAGTTAAAATTGATGAAGTTAAAGGCAACAATTTAACTATGCTCCTTGCTTGAGAGTTGGGATCAACTGGGTATGAGTCAGTAATTTGCACAAAGTGGGAAGCTGTTCTTTGAAGTGTTAAAATATTGTTCATTCGAGTTTAATAAACGATATATATATATATATATATATA
>MU225526.1:3293292-3338614 GCA_018584345.1 Thuja plicata
GTTGAGCCGGATTGGTCCGGACGTCTTAACATGTATATTGTTATTGTGTGTGATAACTTATCATGATTGATATTCTTTTTGAATGTTTGGATTGGGCCAAATATCATGATATGAAAATTCTACTAATTTGGTAAACTCTCTCTCAAGAGGGAGTGTTAAAATATTGTTCATTCGTGTTTAATAAACGATATAACAATTATATTATATATATATATATATTAAATTAAATATATAATATATATTAAACTGATATATCAAAATAAATCATCACACACACACACACACACATATCAATTAACTACAAATATTAAATCGACTATTTAAAATGGTCAAAAGTGTTACCGTATTTCATTGACGGAAGTCGCGATATCTATCGTGACTGGCATATGTGACAGTCATGATAATATCGTGACTGTTCATATATGACAGTCACGATAGTATCGTGACTGTCGCATTCCATTATACTATGCAGTCTTTATACTAAGCAATTCGTAAACCATTTGTTAGCACTGTGTTTAAATACAAACAGTCATGACTTATCAATTACGATAAGTTATGACTGTTCACACTTGGTATCCTTCGATTCAATATATATAGTTATAATATTTTGTAGAATCAATCAATAACAACGACAATTGTATTCTATAGCATCTTAGTTCTTACAGTATCTTCAGATCCACATTTCTTAACATGAAGATGTGGTAGCTGCTTTAATTTCTGAAGATTCAGGGCAAAAGACTGTTGAACAAACACTTATTAAAACTTTTACTGAACCGGTAAGCATTTAAACAAGTGAGAAACTTGTAACAAATATAAATATGAAAGCACAAAGTCATCAACACAATGAACACCAGAATATACATGGAAACCCAAACTGGGAAAAACTACGGAGAAGCTAATTCTCATGAAATGAACACCAATTAAGGTGATTTGCGGGTTGGCTCACTGCCGATATGGCTAACTACCCTAAAATATAAATATTGCTAACTGCCAATACAATTAGGCTCGCTGCCAATACAAAAGATGTTTAATGATAAAATGTGAACTGATGAAATTGCATTTGACTATGCATGAAACAATTCCAACTAATAACACATAGATAACTGACATCAGAGATCCGATACAGACCCTCTTCCAACATACACCAACTTTTGCAACACAATATATAAGGCCCTTCTGTATCACTCAACTTCTTTCACACCACTGCCTGACATACTGAAACATACTTGCACTATATTACATTCGGTTCTCTATCTCCAGCTTGCACATCTATTCACACATCTATTCACCCGCTCTCTCTCTCACTTCTCATCTATTAGATACAAAAGTATTTTCTTTATTTATATAAGTATCCGATCATACACATGTCGGCCACACCAAAAGAGTCCGTCGACGAAAATACAAAAAGATATTACAATTTTATTTAATGCACTACCACCAATCCTAAATCTAGGTCATACATAAGAAATCTTTACAACACGTTACCACTAGACCTAAATATAGGTCAGAGTTAAGATGTATACAATGCATATTACATTCAACAAAATACAGGAAAATTCTAGAACCATTAGAACGCCACAACCAAGACCATGTCTTGATCAAAAGAATATCTAAACCCACATATAGATGAAAAATAGATAGATCCTGTCCAGAATATGATATAGCTTTTATATCAAAACCATATGATGAACTACAAGAACATCTAGATATCAGAAACACCTGGAACAACACTGTAAGCACAACAGTCAATAGGTACTGATAGAAAACACCATGCAACTCCAAACACTGAAAGCATACAAGTATACCAAAAGATGTAATCCATCAGTACAATCAAGTACACTTGTGACCGAGCACCATAACTATACGTACTAAACCCGTTCTGTGTATAACTGAAACCACTCATACTTTATTGACAACATACCGATAACCACAACTGTGCAAATGATACTGCCAACAACTGACCGATACCACCAAGAGACCGGTATAAAGGTTTTGACATCAATGACAACAATGCCAACAAGAACTCAATATATCTAACAAAGACATCTCAAGGATCTTCTTCAAATTAAGCCCTAGTTGCTAGAACCAGAACTGAAGAAAGAACCAATACTGAGTATGGACAAACTGGGTCCAAATCCAAGGAGCAAAAGAAGGTAAAGTGTTTGAAATTTGGAGAAAAATGGACATGCAAAAAAGGATTGCAAGTTGCTAAAAGAAATCAAGGAGAATCCTAGTACACCTGCATCTGAGCGAAATACTATAGAATTTCAAACACCATTGGAATACAAAGAGCTATTAACTGCTAATTTGAGAAGCTCTTAACTTCATGTTTGGATTTTTGATTTTGGTGCCTCCTTTCATATGACTCCACATAGAGACTAGTTTTCTACTTACTAGGCTTGTGATGGAGGTCTGGTTTACATGAGAAACGACAACCCATGTGAAGCTGTTGGTGAAGGAGAGGTAAGAATCAAGATGTTTGAGGGAGTAGTTAGAACTATTCAGTATGTTAGACATGTACCCGATCTAAAGAATAAGACTTCTTTCACTTGGAGTGTTTGATGAACAAGGTTATCGATTCAGTGGTGAAAATAGTTGTCTCAAGGTAACAAAGGGAGTCTTGGCTATGTGAAAGGGAGAAAAAGTTGGCAATCTCTATAGGTTGGTTGGAAAAATGACAATGGAGAGGTTGCTATGGTATGTGATGCAGAGATGGACTTATTAACAAGATGACATCAAGGCTAGGACATATGAGTGAACAAGGTCTCAAGGTACTGCTAGATAGAAATCTTCTCCCAGGTGCAAAATCTAAATATTTGAGTTTTTGTGAACATTTCTTGTTTGGAAAACATAATAGACTGAGTTTTTTTAGAAGCACCACCAAAATAAAAGATGTATTAGATTTAATTTATTCAGATACTTTGTAAGCGCCTGTAACATCTATTGGAGGTTCATCATATATTTTTTCATTCATAGATGACTATTCTCGTAAGGTGTGGATTTATCTTCTCAAGAAGAAATCTGAATTGTTTTCTTGTTTCAAGAGGTTTAGGGCTTTGGTAGAGAATCAAAAGGGTAAGAAAATAAAATGTCTAAGAAAAGGTAATGGAGGCGAGTTTTATTCAGCAGAATTTAACCAGTTTTGCAGTAAGCATGGAATTCCAAGACAATTGATGGTTGCCAAGACACCACAACACAATGGTGTTTCTGAATGCATGAATTGTAGAATTACAGAGTTAGGCAGATGCATGTTGAGCACTGCTAGTTTGGAGTAGAAGTTTTGGGGTGAGGCTATTATCACAACTTGTTTCTTGATCAATAGACCGCCCACTGCTATTGATAATAAAATTCCTAAGTAAATATGGAAAGACAAACATTTGATTACACATTTCTCTGTGTTTTTGGTTCTAATGCTTATGTACATATTCCTAAAGAGAGTAGAAATAAGTTGGATAAGAAGTCCACAATATATTTTTTTTGGTTATGTAGAAGGTACAAAGGGGTATAGTTTGTGGGATACTATTTCCCACAAGATTATAATTAGTTGAGATGTGTATTTTAATGAAAAATCAATGCAAAGATCTGAAGAAAAATCAAGTTACTGAAGTTATTCTAGAAGAGGTGGAAAACGATGATGATAATCTAGATGTGCTAGATGAAGAACAATCAGAAGAAGATCAACGAGATGAACAACAACTAGATAAGCCATAGGGTGAGATATCATCTCTTGTAAGGAGATCTAGTAGAGTATCCAAAGCACCTAAAAGGTACTCTCCTACTTGTAATTATTCTTATGCATTACTAACTGATGTTGGTAAACTGAGTTCACCTATTGTACGATTGAGTATTGTCAGAGTTGTTTTAGCTCTTGTTCGTAGTTTTAATTTGGAGTTAGAATAGTTAGATGTTAAAACAACCTTCCTGCATGGTGATCTCTCTAAGGAGATTTATATGCAACAATTAGAAGGTTTGAAGGAAAAAGGAAAGGAGAATCTTGTTTACAGATAGAAGAAGTTGATGTATGGTTTAAAACAGGCGCCAAGGTGTTGGTATTAATGGTTTGATTCCTTCATGATGAGTATGGATTTTATTAGATGTGAGGTTGATCATTGTGCCTACCAAAGGTACAATGATGAAAATTTTTTCATTCTACTTTTGCATGTAGATGATATGTTGGTTGTAGGCCATACCATGCATAAAATTATCCATTTGAAAACTCAACTTTTTAGGGAGTTTGACATGAAGGAATTAGGAAGTATGAATCAGATTCTTGGAATGAGGATACATAGAGACAAAAATAATAGGAAAATATGGTTGTCACAAAAGAATTGTGGAGAAGGTTATGCAACTCTTCAATATGCAAAATGTACAACCAGTTAGTACTCCATTTCTTGTTCACATTAAATTGTCTTCAGAACACTGCCCTAGTACATAATCAATGAATACACAAATGTATCATGTGTTGTACTCATTAGCAGTAGGTAGTCTTATGTTCACTATGGTGTGCACCAGACCAGACATTGTGCAAGAAGTGGGAGTTGTTAGTCGATACATGGCGAATCTTGGTATTGATCATTGGACAATTGTGAAGT
The DNA here is from genome assembly GCA_018584345.1 of Thuja plicata. NCBI lineage: Eukaryota > Viridiplantae > Streptophyta > Pinopsida > Cupressales > Cupressaceae > Thuja > Thuja plicata. The sequence goes on from MU225526.1 coordinate 3,297,885, forward strand.
GGATTCTTTGATAGGTAAGAGGTACTTCAAATGCTACTATTTGTTACATTGGGATTATTCTTCAAGTAAATGGATATGTGGATGAAAATTTTAGTCTTCTACTACAAGTTATGTTTCTTCTTAGAGGGAGGTGTTGTTAACTGGGTATCAAAGTTACATATAGTGGTGGCATTGTCAACTACTGAAGTTGAATAAATGGAAATAACACATGATAGCAAGGAGGCAATCTAGCTTCATAGAATTTTGGGTGAGTTACAAGTAAAATAGGACAAAATGGTTTTACATTGTGACAATCAAAGTGCTTTACACTTAGCACGAAACTCAACATACCATTCAAGAACAAAACCTATTAAAATTCAGTATTACTTTGTTCGTGAAGTGGTAGAAGGACATATCTCTTTTTGAAAGATTCATACTGATATAAACCTCACAATTTTTTTTTGATCTATAACATTTTTTTATTGATTTTGAAATAGGAAGATACATAGATGCTTATAACATAAAGCATTTGGCATTTGGGAGCCTTTGTGCCCATATTTCAGCCAATAATCCCTTGTTCATACAAAAACCAATCAAAAACCCTAATCCCCAACCATAGTGCACCATCTAGAGAAATATTCTATATGACCATATACATATATTATCATTCATGACCCAGACTATAAACCTACTAACCAACATAGCTTCAATAGCAGGAAGCATAATACATATTTGAGTTACAAAAAACCATAGTAGGGTATACAGTAAACTCTACAAGTAGTCAAATATTATCACACAACCATCGCCTCCGCCACACATAAAGGCTATCGTGTAGTGACCCTTATCACGATTAATACCATAAAAAAACACATCTGCATTCATGGAGCCATAGGTTGGGTGCATATTACCATGAGGGTTAACCAAAAAAATTGGGTCTTCAACAAACATCATGTCCATTAAGGACTTCGCCTACCTCAATGCCTTCCCCGCCTTCATCTTGGCACCTCCACATTGAAGACATTGGCAGGGTTGACAACTTGGAGCTCTGCAACAAACCTGGAGGCCGTGACCTGCAGAACCCGCTTCAGAGCAACCCATTTCCTCTCAATTTCAAATTTGTATTCTCCTTTGTTAACCTGACCCCACCAACGAAGAAATGAGATGAAACCATAAATTCTTCCTTCCTCCAAGTCTTCGAAGCATTCAGAGTAGTCTGAACCAATTCCTGGCACAACCCATTCCAAGATATGGTCCAAACCCACCAATAACTTGTGTTTGAACAATAGGATCATAATCCTTTTAACTTTTGCTTCCTCCTCACCCAGCTCCAAGGCCCACACAATAATCATTGAAACCACATCAACATTAAGCCTTTACTTTCCATGCTTATTTTGGAATTGAGGCCCAAGAACAACAATGGCCGCCATTGCCAACTACGTGTCTTCAATTTGAAGCATCCCAAGAATTCTATGCTTTCTCATAGGGCCCTTAAACCCTTTTTGTTGGTTTGTGGTGTCGATGGAGAACATGGCTTCCATGACACCAAACACATTAACACTTACACAAAAAGATGTCAATGCTCAGACACGACAGCTTACATACTCTGTAGACTACACCTAACCTTTATAGAAATCGACACTACCCATCATAATGTGCATTAACTCCTGTGCTGCAAACCAGGATGCCGCTAATCTATCACATGATGTCATTCCTAAAGGCCGTAAAAAAACATTTTCTTGAGATAACTACCGAGGGATTTCGCACAAGCAAAATCTAATCAAGACATCGGCTCCTGTCAGACCACTTCAAGTGATGATGTCACTTCACCACCTTAGCCAAGGAAAAAGATCACTATCAAATCTCCAGTTCAATTTCGTGCCAATAATTTAAAAAGTTGATTAATATCTTTGTAAAATATATTTAAATTCGAGATATGTGAATTTAAAAATTAAAAAAATCCTGCCATACCTCTGAGGAAAATTCATCAAACTGTATTCCATCAATTATGTTGAAAGAGGTAGCCCAATTGGAAATAACATTCGCTTCCTGATTTCCTTCCCTTCTAATATGACTGATTTTGGAGTTGTCAAAAGAGTCTAGAAGGTGGCCAATCTCATCTATAATACCCTGTAAGTGCTAAGAAGACACCGACCTGTTTTTAATAGCATTAATAATAATATGAGAATCACCTTCCAAGTGAATGCTCTGAACTTTTAGCTGCTTAGAAAATTTGACAGCTAGAAGGGCTACCCTCTCTTCCGTCATGTTGTTTGTTCCATTTACTAGTTTTTGTGCAGCTAGAGCAATTACATTCCCTTTCTAGTCCCTGGCTATAACCATCACACCAGAAGGGCCTGGGTTCACTTTGGATGCCCTATCAAAGTTAAGTTTCACCCAGTCTTCATCCGGTTGATCCTATACCACATTCTTGATACTATCATTTTTGGATTTTTTCCCACAGATTCTTCCATTCCTAATCTTCAAGCACGACCAACCTTGATGGATTATCCTATCTTCCTTGGTGTAGACTAGGTTATTACTTCTCCTTAGAATGACAACCTTCATAGATTCTTCAACCGAGATGTTAATTCTCACTTTGATTCTATCAACCAATTCTTCCTTCCTGTGTAAGATCCTTCTATTCCTTTCCTTCCAAATTTCCCATACTACAATTGAAGGGCATATTTTTCATATAGATGATAGGGCCGAAGCCTTCAAAGGGAGTGGCCAGCTTGAGAAGACATCAATAACCTTGTTTTGCATTGGACCAATCCAATTTAGCTTTGTCTTTCCCAACATTCTTTGACAAAGGGGAATCTTATTAAAAGATGGTTTATTTCCTCTGAGTTTGCATTGCACTTCACACATTTGGTAGGGCCTCGAAAACCAAATCTCTTTCTTCTCTCTGCAGTGAGGATTTTACCATGGATAGCAAGCCAAGCAAAGGCTCTGGCTTTTGGTAGACACTCTCTGTGCCAGCATAGTTTCAAAGGCCAACTTAGGGTGTCATTGTCTCCTTCAAGGGTTAGATATCCTACCTTTACTGAATATTCCTCACTTCGGGCAACACACCAAAAAATTGAGTGCACCTTATGAGTTATTAAGACACTCTTACTGTTAAAAATTTCCATCATTAGAGCCTGCTGTTCACCTGACAAACCTAAATTATCCACCTTTTTCCAGGACCAGACAGTCCCTACATCAGTTTGTTGTTTTTCAACATAGTCCACCACTTTGGACCCTCACAGTTCTATGAGGTGCCGACTTACCTCAGATAATTTTACATCTTCTGCTAGCACCGAGAGGCCATTCCAGGAATCTTTCCAAAAAAGAGCATCTTTCCCATCTCCAATATTCCATGAGAGGTGATTTGTGATTAGCCCTCTACAATCAAACATAAAATTCCAAAGTGTAGATCCCTTTAGTGGATCTCTTATGGTTAAAGTGCTTTCCCTAGCTGGGTCGTCTAGATATTTAGCCCTTAGAACCTTCACCCATAAGCACTCAGGGTCTGCATACATACTCTTGACCAGTTTGGCTCCTAGAGAAATGTTCATTTTTCTCCAATCTATTAACCCCGCTCCACATTTAGATTTCTTACATCAAATTTTGTCCCAAGCCAAAAGAGGCCACTTGTCCCCATCATTAGTGTCATTCCAGAAAAATTTCCGCATTCTTTTACTAAGATAGTCAAGGATTTTGGATGAAATTTTAAAACAACTCATTGAATAAATGGGAATAGCAGAAATAACAGTTTGTAGTAAGAGAATCCTACCTGTAGATGATAACTATTTACCCTTCCAACCTTCCATCTTACTCAAACAAGAATCAACTAATTGTTTCCACAAGTGGGGCTTTGAGGCTCCATCAAAGAGGGGAACACCCGAATATTTTGCTAGAGGCTTACAAGTCCAAATATCAAAAATGTTACTCATATGGGATTGTAGATTTCTGTTGCAGCAGAAGAAGTGAACCTCAAATTTATGCCAGTTGATACATTGTCCAGAAGCCTCACTGTATCTGTCCAAGGTTTCTTTAATGATCCGGGCTTCCCTAGGAGTACCTTCACCCATAAGAAAGTTGTCACATACAAATTGAAGGTGGGAAAGAGGGTCGATTCCTTCAGCAATGCCTATCCCTTTCCATCGACCTCCTCTTCTCTTGCTGGCTATAAGTCTCCCCAACACTTCTGCCATGATGATAAAGAGGAAAGGTGCACTAGGGTCACCTTGCCTGATCCCTCGAGTAGTCTCAAAGAAGCCTTGTGTCCTCCCATTTACTAAAATAGAGAGCCTAGGTGTATTTATGAAACTTGCTACCCACATCAACCATTCATCAGCAAACCCAAACTGTTTCACGATCTGAATCAGAAAGTCCCTATCAACATTGTCATAAGCCTTCTTGACATCCAGTTTAATCATCATCTTAGACACCTTTTCATTCCTAATTGTATGGATAGCTTCATGAGAAATGACAATACCTTCAAAAATTGATCTATTAGGGGCGAAGCCACTCTGTTATGGAGAGATAACATATTTGAGTAACGATTTCAATATGTTAGCAACCACTTTAGCTATAACCTTATATGTGGTGTTGCATAATGCAATAAGTCTGTAGTCATCAAAAGTTACACTTTCAACTTTTTTGGGAATCGGAGAAATAAAGGTGTTGTTGAAATGTTTAAGAACAAAACCACCTTCACGGGATTCCTCTACCACCTCCCATAGGTCCTTACCCAAGATATCCCAGGTTTTCTAAAAGAAGATTGCTGGGAAACCATCGGGACCTGGGGCCTTATCACCCCCCATAGAAAAGAGAGCCTTCTTGACCTCTTCTTCAGTAATTGGACTCATAAGAGTAGCATTTTGAGCATCAGAAATACAATTGGGAATCATATTTAACAAATCATCAACATTATTCAGATCATCCAAGTCTCTTGCAAAAATATTTTTGGAAAAAATTACTGCTTCCTCATTGATTTGATCAGGGGAGTTCAACAAATTCACATCCATAGAGTTGATGGAGAAGATTCTATTTCGTGCCCATTGAGCCTTCACTGAATTATGGAAGAACTTAGTATTTCTATCTCCATCTTTTAACCAGGTTTCTCGGGACTTTTGTCTCCAGAAAGTCTCTTCCTGAGACAATTTATTTATATTTCCTTGTTAAATCCTGCTCCATCTCAAAACATTCTTTATCCATCCCAGAGATTATAACCTTATCATTCAGCTGAGCTAAGCTTTGTTCAATCTTTAGCTTCTCCACAAAGGTGTTTTGGAACACATCTCTATTCCAAAATCTCAATTGAGCTTTAAGGAAATGTAGTTTTTTAAAGAAAAAAAAGGATTTGTTACCTTCCCAAAGTGGAGAATTGCGCCACCATTCAAATATTTTGTCCATGAACCCTTCAGCCCACAGCCACATAGCTTCAAACTTAAAGGGAGAACATTCTGGGGTTGTATCTTCTTGGATGTAGCAGCAGATAGGGAAGTGATCAAAGCCTGCTATAGGCATTATATTAGCTGAACATAACCAATTGCACTCCTCCCACAGACCTACCTACAAAAATCTATCCAATTTTTCTGCTATGTTTGAGAATCCATGTCTTCTATTTGTCCATGCAAACTCACCCTGATTGAAAACCACTTCACATAGCCCATTATTTGAAACAAAATCAACAAAATTCCTTTGACTAACACTCATCCAACCCTTCCCCCCTTTCTTTTCATAGGGACTTAAGATAGCATTAAAGTCACCTCCCAACAAGAAAATCTCCTATGACCTATCTTCTAAGAACCCAGAGATACATTGACATAGTAATTGTTTATCCCTAACATTATTAGGGCCATAGATATTGAAGATATAAAACTTCGAAATGAGTTGTTTTGAGGAGATCTCTGCTAACTGCCAATTTGAAGCTTGGCTGACTATATCCACCATGACAGCACTATCATCCCATAAGAGTCCTAAACCTCTTGAAGCCTCAATAGCCTCGGAGAAGTGTCTTTTCTATTTACCAAACCTTCTCTAAAAAGAGGCAATCTCATCAACTTTTAGCTTTGTTTCCTGAAGTAGTATAACATCTGCTCTAGCTTGATCAAGTCCTCTCTTGATCAAGCGGATCTTGTTAGGGGCATTGCAGCCCCTGACATTCCACGAAAGGATTTTCATTGCTATTGGAAAAAGGCATAGCCTTTCTTGGATCTCAATAGTTTTGTTTGGCCTGCTGTGCAACCAGCTAGTTCTAATCTCTTCTTATTGGATTTTTCTCCCCTCTTATTTTTCTCACCTAACCTTGGTTTCGTCTTCCAAGATTGTTCTTTTTCTATGCCTCTGTGATCCATGATGTTGGAAATTTATTCTAACCCCAAATCCATATCCTGATCATCATCACTCTGAGGGCTGTAATGAGAGTCAGAATCTAATAAGTTTCCACTGCTATCTCTGGCCTCTTCAAAGGATCCTTCAAGATTTCTGAATGGGGATATTTTGAAATGCTGAAGTCTATCCTCCTGCTGCTCAATAGAGGTCTAATAAAGAGTCTCAGTGACTCCTAACAAGCTCTGAGTTCCTGTTGCTACTATATTGAAGCAATTCAAACCATCTTGATTAACATGTGCTTTGGTTCCTCCAGAGTTTGGGGCTAACGTAACATGTTCCAGACTCATCTCCTTTATGTCACATTGGAACAAATCATCCTCTGGTTCAAGATGATAGGGCATCTATTCTCGATGCCTCTCAATCTTGTCTAAACTCTTTGGCATCAGATTTTCCTGTTGGGGTATCTAAGTATTAAGGACAATTTGGGGTGTATTAGATAAATTCACCCATGTATCCTCCAAAACCTTGTCTCCATTTTCTAGCCCCAGTGGTCTGTCTACCTATAGAGAGTCCTTACTAGTTAGAGGAGAGATATTTTGCAGATCCATGTTGTTTTCCAGATCCTCGTGATGTTCATCATTCCGTTCCTCTTTCATCACTATTGAGAGAGGCACATCCAACACTCTGTGAGTTGATTGGTTATCCATATCCAAAGGTTCACTTATATCCTCCCCTGAAAAAACTTGCTCCATTGCAGTTTTGCATCCCTTTCTCCATTGGGGTGAACCATATTGTCCTTTGTCCAAGCCGTCTAGTTGTCCCTGAATATGTTCAAGTTTCTCATAGATCTTAGAGCATAATTCCTCCTCAAGATGATCCAAAAGTTCATCTTTCTTCAAACCTTTACCCTTTGCAGAGCTTTGCTTATTCTTTTGAACCTCCTCACTTTGGGTGTGATCCCGTTTCCACACCTCAATCAACTGTTTCCATACTCCTTGATCAGTTCCCAACATGAAAAAATCTGGAGTGGGGTTGTTTGCCTGCAGGTTTATCAAAATCCTTGGGTGGAGAGAGGAATCCTTCCTATTGATTAATTCCTTAGCCTCAATGAAAGTGCCAATGTGATTACCTAGTTGCCTTAGGGTTTCCTCGTCCCAATATTCCATTGGAAGATTATGCAGATTCAACTAAACTGGGTATTCCTTCACCTTTTCCTTATTAGGGTCAAAATTTGCTTCCCAATCTTTGAGGTATACTCCTCTCCCCTCAATAAGGTATGACCCGTTGTTGAGGATCCATAGCTTCTTCTCCCTTGTCGGGAAAATTCCCATGTAAAACCCATTTATGAGGGTTTTGAGCATGATGTCATTCCTCCAGACATTTTGACACCAATAGCGAATAGTGCTTATTGATGGTCAGAGACCTAGCCATTTAAAAAAAAATCTCTATCATTAAGAGAGCCTAGAACATCCTTCCATTGGGGGTTTGAAATTTTAATGGTGGACATAACCTCATACTTGATGTTAGGCACCAAAGCCATCTCCTTCGTTGCATCGTGTTTCGTGGCTCCATCTAGACTCTTCTCCTTCAAGCGATAAAAGTTGTGCTCGATTTTTCTGAAGTCAAAGATTTTCCCGATCGTCGTGTAAAGAGGTTGTTTGTCTTTATGTCTAGACTAGTTCTCCCCATTCCTGCCATTCCAACTTGGGCTGCCTCGATTCCAGCCTTCTGTACGCCCATTTTCAGAGCGAAAGGTTTGAGCTTTAGAAGGCTTTCTCTGTTGAAAGCGAGCAGAAAAAGGCCATTTCCGTCCAGTCTGGTGTGTGTAAGACAAGCCTGTGTGTTCTCTGAAGACCGCACGACCTCCATACGACTCATTTCGTTGTCCTCCTACAGTTGAAGGTGACCGTTGGACCCACCTAATTTCCCGCTTCTCTCTCATCCTCCTCTCTTGATAGATAAATCAATAAACCATACAAATATTATGATGAAGCCTATTGGTAGATAGAAGTTCATTTGATGCATAACTTTTCTTGGTCTGCAGATTATCTGATAATAGGTAGCATTAGCAATGGTATTTCAATAGAGGAATTATTCATAAGTTTGAAATTTGATTTCAAGTGGAAGAATGTTGGAATGGGAAGTCACCATAGACTCTCATCTAGTTGTGGTTGAATCATCATGACCCTCTTACTATAGATATAAGTTTTTTATTAGAAAATTACTATAAACAGTAAGTTTGTTTGGGGACTTACCATAACTAGTAATTTCGACATGTGGTGACCATGTAGTTGAACAAATCATACTTACTAAATTTAGTAAGTTGTCTTAAGTTAGGACTTTGCAAGCTAGTTTTTATATGCAACTCGAAATCATGTTTTAAAGTACATTTTGAAGATTTTTGTAACTTTGAGAAATAATATTGAAAGATATTTGCATGTAGTTTTTTTCCTAGTATAATTTTACCAGATTTTTCAACATAAATAATGAGTGTTATGTGTTTATGTTCTTCTCTATAATTTTCTGCAATTTTAAATTTCATAACAGCTTGCATATTCTCCATGCATCAGACTTAGTACCATCGCGACTCCAAAATACTCCCATACTATCAAGCTAGGGTCTACTCTGTACTTTAAAATATGATTTCCAATATTCATCAATGATTCGAGTCACACAGACAATGTTGGAACTAACTCCATTTCATTGAGTTTGCATTCTCTCTTAACTCTTTCCAAATGGATATCAACCTCTACAATCATTCTAATTGTCGTGGCACATAGAAAACACAAAACAAATTACTAAGCATAATTCTTTGTGCGAGTATTAATATTGAAATATTGATCTTCATTGAAACATAAATGCAAATCACATACATTGTTTATATTTCAACACCACATCTTCCTTGTGTAGTCTAGTCCTTGCATAGACCCGTGGCTTCCAAGAATCTTGCTCACCTACAAGGTATTGTCATCTTCCTCCAAATATAATATTGTTGCTAAATGTCTTACCATTCTTGTAATGGTTCATAAGTGGTGGGGATGCATCGTGTGTACTGATTGCCATTTTCACATACCGTAAATCATCTATTTCAACAACTTTATCATTGATTTGTGGGTGATGAGCTCGGCTTGAAGGGATATCCCACAAAATTACATATTCGTTCTTCATAAAATTTGATTTGAGATGTCTCTGATGTGCATCACAATGCAGGTTTTTCCTGTCATCTCCATCCACAAGCACTAGCTCACCTTTGAAGCCACCTGCCCTTACAAAGTTCTATTGTCGCCTTTCCTGTGAACCCTATATTTTTACCTACATTACAACTCTTCTTTACCACATGATGTTATGAATAGGTTTCTTAAACTTTATCATCAAGCTTAAAATAAAATACTTATGAAGGAATCCTAGTCATCATTCAACTGTTCCCCTCTACTAATTCTAATTTATTTCCATCACACTACAATGTGAACTATACCATCTTTACCGCCACTTACAACTTTACATGGAGAAATAAAATTCTTTATAAAACTTACAAATTTATTGCATATAAGCAACTTTTAAAATGTGGTAGCAGCTAATCTCCATATAAAATGTATCAAAATAGTCAAACATTTCTTTTTCAGATCCGCAAAAACATACTATTTTTTTTTTCAATTTTTTTTTATGGTTTTCCACCACAAAATATGCAGATTATGAAGATTAAATGCTGAAAATTTTGTGAAAAATCCATTGTGTTTTTCATTTTTTGAAATTTGGTCAACCGTGCATTTTACATGGAGGATAGCCGCGTCCTTAAAATGTAGCCCATCAACCTTTAAATATTTTAACCATATTTGTTGACTTCTACCTATGCTTTATATGTGTCACTGTAGTGTTCCCCTATGACCTCTGCAAACCCTAACATCTTTTGCCCAACAATATTATGCTACAATGACATGTAGCATTTGATTTATGCCACCTAGCAATTTTAATCATCACATTTACTTTTTCAATTTTTCCTTAAAATATGTCGATGGGTCTTAATTACATTTTTATTATTTTTGATTTTATCTAAGGTTAAGCATATACCATACAAAATAATATAAATTAACTTTATAATATAGAAAATATAAACAAATGGGAAATAAACACCAATTGATTTATTAATCAGACAATGATTATCTTGGGAAATAAAACCAACACCAACTCTCCTAGAAATTGCTATATAAATTTGGTCAATTTACCAAGGAAGAAAAAATAACTTTTATGAGTTCCATTAGTGTGTCTAATTGGGGAGACATACCTCTTGCAATTATGTCGAGAATCTCAGATCTCTGGGATGCAGACCAAAACAAATCAACTAAATGTTTCCAAACCATTCCAGATGAAAGAGTCATATTAAAATCACAACCTTTTCATTTGGTGACTGTGAGCTACCAAAAATAAAAATTGAAATTGTCCCTGATCAAACCACATGTTTTTGGAAACTTGTCTCAAACCCAAACTGAAATTTTTTCTAGTAATTGCTTGACAAGTGATATGAACACTAATATCCTTCACACAACAACTATGCAGATCCCTGTAACCGCTGGTATAAAACTGCAACTTGCACATAGGAAAGCATTGAAAAATCTCTTCAAAGACGATACCACTGACTTGCAAATCTGAAAAACTATCCCACTTGTTAGAAAAATACCAAAGCCTTTTGAAACCCATTAAATTATTAGATGCATCTTTTGGCTCACTCTTCATGCCAAATTTGAAAAACTCAAATGACATCCGAAATTCACTATGCAAATTTCCCCCATCGAAAACAGGTTCAAGATCAAAAACTTTAAAAAATTCATTCACAACCAACCAATCTAGAACTTCCTCGTGCAATAAATAATTATCAAAATTCATACACAAAAATGTTCATTAACAAACACAATCTCAACCTGCTCTATTCGGCATTCATAGTCATATCCATTTTTATCCTTTTCAACATCTATAAAGTGCTCATAATCAACATCAAACATAACTTTATCAAATTCTCAACCATGCTAAAAACTTTCCATTTCTAGTCAATCCATTATTATCATCAATGGCTCCATCATTAAGTTGTATTTGTTCAAAATTTTCATTTCTAAAATTCCACTTAAAGCACTTCTAATGAAGATTTGGATAAATCTAGATACAACTTGTTATCAACATTTTCAATGCAATCCACTACTACATAAAAATTTGAAACTTGTTCACTTACATTCATACATTCATTATCAACATAAAATATTTCCATCTCTGCATTATGCAAATGTTCATCAACCAAGAAACACTCAACACTGATTTCATCATCCAACAACTCCATGTCAAAATTTAATTTACTAGAGCAATCAATATTATCATCATCATTCATTAAAAAAGCTTCCAAATATGCTATGCAATTAGCTTCAAGATATAAATAACCATCACAAGCCGAGACATTAAATCTTTCATAAATACATACCTTTGGTTCTTTACCGATAGCACTGTTGTAAGGTGTAACTTTAGACACATCTTTTATTCTATTTTGAAAATCATTGATATCTACATAATTTTTTTCACAGGTTGATCACAATTCATATTAGTTTCATAGCCAACTGCAGCTTCATTTAATACCAAATGTTCATCAACATTGCATACCATGTAATACCTTTGTTCATGTTCAACAACATGATGACTGCTAACAAGCCTTTGGGATACCACATTATCAATATTTTAAAACAAATACCTACTTTCTAATTAACTTTTCTTACAAACATGAACTCCGGGTTGTAACAACCTGTACTTGAGGTTATTCTCAATTTCCCTTGCAAACCCAAAGGCTTGGTAAAGCGCAATATACTCTTTATCTCTAAGAAGACAACCCATCTTCTTGTCAAATGCTCCTAGATAAATGAACAATGAAAGAGCAACATTTGGTCTCATGTTCTCTAGGATTTCTCTAATTTCCCTTTGAAAATCTCTGGCTAAAGGATGGAACCAACTAACCATTTTCCTTTTGAATATTGAAGAATTTTTTTAGTAAATTCATCACATCTATCTTTTCACAAAATTTCTCTATGAACTCAGCTTTAAATTCACCCCAGGATGAAATACAACTCTCAAGAAAGAACAAAGGCCAGTCCCTAGCATCACTTTGCAAAGATTTCACAAAAAGTCTCATTATAACATCTTCATGATTTATTTCAAAATAGTCCATTAAATTGAAAAACCTTTGCAAATGATTATCTGAATGTTTTGAACACTTTCCATCATACTTAAGAAAATATTCTGTAATTTCATTAGGGATTGAACTAGAAATATATGTTTGGTTGTTTGTTGTCATTGATGTCAAACATTATATTCTGAAGGTGTTTGTTGTTTCTATTCTCTATTCCACTATTCTTCTATTCTCAGAGGAGTAAGTTTGTGTATTGAACCTTTAGAACAATGGAAGACAAGTATGTATTCAATGCTACAGTACAATATATATTTAGAACAGTGCTACAATGCAGTGGAAGACAATTGTGTATTATGTGATCTTGTGAAGATAATGTTTTACAGTGCTTTGGTATTTTTCTCTCATATCCAGAAGCCCCTGTGGTTTGGATATCCATGGTTCAGTAAACAGAGAAAATATAGTTTTAGTTGATAGAGAAAATACAGTTTTAGTTGACAAAGAAAATACAATTTTAGTTGTAGTGCTTTTTTCTATGCTTTCCAAAAGGTTTCTACTTCAGAATTTAGGCTTGAAGGTGTACTAAAACTTATATAAATTAACCCAAAAACTTAGTACCACAATTATAAGCCTCTAGTTATCTCCAGTCCTACAAGATGTATGCCTTGAAATAATCTTATCAAATAACTACTGCTCGGAGTTCACTGTTAAACCTTATTCTTTATCTTTACCGAATAGCAATCTATCATTTATCGAAATATAGTAAATAACTTAGTGTTTACCGATCAATCCTATTTTAGTAATGTGTAAAGCCAAACATCAAAGCAATGACTCATAAACACATTTGACACATGGTTTTTTAACGTGGAAACCCTGTTAAGGGAAAAACCACTTGGGACTGATAACTTAAATTTTTCACTCTTCTGAAGTGAGCTTGGTGAAGAGCCAACCCTGTTAAAGCTTACAAACACACTATTAAGTGCGACCTTTTTAGAGGATTTATCACTTATAGTTAATCACTTGATATCTGCAATTTCACTATGCTATCTTCATGAATTAACCTTTTGATACTCCTTGGGATGTATCTCAATATATAAAGGATTGTTAGATCCTGCTCGGTTAAGAGACTTTTTGATCCAATGGTTAAACTGAAACAATATGTGATTTGTTCATATATACAACTTAAACTTGCAGATGTTCATATCTATTGTAAGCTAATAATACCTTTTTGATCAATGTTTCCTTTCAATACCTTTTCTCCACTTCTTTATGCTCTGTGATGCTGTGCTTCTCTGTTGCTCAGTGTCCACAGAAATCTTTATCTCTGTTCTTTAGCTTGTTTGATCAAGACTGTATGAAGTCTTTCTTCACCAGTATTCTCTTCAGCATCTTCTTCTCTATTCACCCCCTAAATCATAATGAATTAGCTTGTCTCTTTATAGACATAATTTAACCGTTTCTAAGTCCTTGACTTTCTTGTTCTTGACATGATCTGCATTTATCGCCTTTCTTTCTTTAAAGCTTTACTTCAGTTTTATCCCGCAGATTTCTCTGTGACAACTGGAATAAAACAACTTTAAAACTCTCACTTATCTCTGGCTTTTAACTTGTTGATGAAAACAATGTTATCAACCAGTTAACTCCATATTTAGCTCTTTCTAGCTAAATATGGAGTTAGCTGGCAGAGCTAAATATGGACTTAACTGGTAGTTATCATTGTTTTCATCGACAAGATAAAGCCAAAGATAAGTAAAGGATTTAAAGCTATTTTGTCCAGTTGGAAAGAAGATCTCTGCGAGATAAAACATGAGTTTTGATTTAAATCTAATTGGTTAGGATTGCAGATCATGCCAAGATAAATAAAATCAAGAACCTAACAATGGTGATATCATGTCTATAAAAGAGACAACTTAATTCGTTATGAATTGAGAGGGTGAATGAAAGAAAAGAGGATGCTGAAGAGAAACTGATGAAGAACAACTTCATACACTCCTGATCAATCAAGATGAGGAAAGAGATAAAGTTTTCTGCAGACACCGAGCAATAGAGCAGAACATCACCAAGTAGAAGTAAAGTGGAGCAAAGGTATTAAAAGGACATATTGATCAGATTAGTTTTATGAGATTAAAATAGATCTGAAAATCTGCAAGTATAAGTTGTATATGTGAACAAATCTTACTGTTTTAGTTTAACCATTGATTCAGAAAGTCTCTTAATCGAGCGAGATTTAAAGATCCTTTCTATATTGAGATACATCCCAAGGAGTATCAAAAAGTTTGATCACAAAGATAACATGAGATGCCAGATACCTATTGACATGCCAAGTGAGTGTTTGATCAAGGAAGGTAGCATAGAGATGCCCGATATCAAGTGACAGACTAAACTTTTAAATCCTCTAACAAGGTCACACATAACAGTGTGTTTGTAACCTTTAACAAGGTTGGCTCTTCACCGAGCTCACTTTAGAAGAGTGAAAATTTAGGGTTACCAGTCCCAAGTGGTTTTTCCGTTAACAGGCTTTCCATGTTAAAAATCCATGTGTCAATGTGTTTATGAGTCATTACTTTACTGTTTGGCATTACACATAGCATAACTGGATTGATTGGTACACTCTAGACAATTTACTGTCTTTTGGTAAATTAACAGACTTCTATTCGGTAAACATACAATATACGGTTTAACAAAGCATTCCAAGCAGTAGTAATTTGATAATTGTATTTGAAGGCATTCATATTATAGGATTGAAGATAACTAGAGGCTTAATATTGTGGTACTAAGTTTTTGTGTTGATTATTGGAATATTTTTGAGGTCACTGATTCACCCTTGTCTCTCAGTTATTACTAACAATTGGTATCAGAGCTTGTGTGCTTAGAAAGGGAGTTTAACACCTCAAGCAAAAGATCACAAGATGAACAGACAAGATGTGCCCAATTTTAATAAAGACAAATTTTCATCATGGCAAAGTAGAATAAGACTCCACCTATCAGGTATTGGAAATGATGTAACTCAATACCTTGATACTGAATATGTGTTTCCTACAAGACCTCACACTCTTGATAAATTAAGAGTAAAGCATGAGCATAATTGCATGATGATAGAACTTGCATCATCACTCTCTGATGCTGAGCTTGAAGATGTCAAAACCCGCACCTCTGCAAAGCAAATGTGGGATAAGTTGAAGCTGGTACATGGAGGACATGCCAATGTCACCTATAACTTTCACAAATCAAAGAATTAGGCCAATATCTCAAGATAGACTAAAGAGGACCTTATTACATACCTTTCTTCAATTTTTTTTCAATTCCAACAATGGAAATAGGAGTTATGCCATTTTCCTCAAAATTGGTAACCCTAGGGAAGATTCAACCCTGCACTTACATAAATGATCATAACTTCTACAAATATTCATGAAATTGAACCAAACCAAAATAAAAATTAAACTATATTCATTTTTCCATATTTTTGCATTAGTGTCAGGCCCTTACTATACTGTACTTGGCTATACCAAAGGAAACAAACATACTGTAATAGAGGAAAAACATAGAAAATGCAACACAAAACTTGCCATAAAAATGAAGTTTCTTCTTATTCAATCATTATTCAACCTTCTCTAGCCATGAAATTCGAGTTGGAGGCCATATTTATACATTTTCAATCAAATCCAATTGTTTTTTAATCCCTTCTTGATTAGAAAAACTACATTAAGACACTTTTGACAACTTTTATAATGACAACTTTTACATCTTTTTGAAAATGTTTACAACATTTGATCCAAAAATCTAAATTGACTACCAAAGACTCCTAAGGACCCCAAATGGTCACACAAATTTGAGCATATTTGTATGCTAAGGTTCCCCTACACCATACTCCCTAAGAGAAGATAGACCCAAGTCCACTTGAATACAAGTCTTCTTTTTCTTCATGGTCTTCCAATTCTTTTGTAACTTCTCCATCTCAGCAACTTTTTCTGGATCCTTTTTCTTCTTGTTCTTGTACCATCTCTTATTGAACATATTCTCAACTTAAAGGTACCAAAATTCAAGTTCTCATTCATACGCCTCAGTGCTATCATCTATGTCTTCACCATTGTCATTGGAATACAATATGTCATCATATTCATCATCTATAAAATCATAAAATACAACCATTACCTTGGTTATTTTTTCAACAACTTCTTCACCATATTGTGCTACATTTTCATAACAATATTCAAACACTACATTCACTTATCCTTCTCCTTTATACTCTTTTCTATCATCATCTGCTACAGCTGTAAACACATACTCACAAGTATTGTTAGAAATAAAATCTTGAGTCTCAATGGACCCCTTTTCTTCACATTTTTCCTCTTTCTCAGATTCTTCCATCATCAACAAAGAATCTCCAAGGTCTGGTGTTTTTGTCCCCTCTTGCCTTATTCTCATTGTAATGATCATCTTGATGGGTCACTTTACCTCCTCTTTGATTTGTAAATTACAACCACTTTCTTGTTTTGCTCTCTCAAGAAACTGTTGCATCTCAAGCTCCATTCTTTTTTCCATTTCTTTAAAGGCTTGGCTCAACTTTATTATCTCCTACTAAATACTTACTTGTTCTACCTTCTCATATTTCTTATTGATCTCACTTTTCTCTCTTCTTTTCTCCTATTTCTTGGTTGGTACCTCCTTATTCTGCAAGTCTCCATGAAATTTTCTCCTCAACTCTTCCATTCTTCTTCCTCAAGCAAGTCTCTTTCGCCTTGCTTCTACTTGTCTTTGTGAAACTATGTTTACATTCTTGATATCAAGTCTGCACTAGAAATTAATGAATCAGAGACATGCAAGATGTCAGAGGATGCTAAAGCATATCTTTCAAAAGGATTCAAACAAGGTACTATATATACATAGGTAAGTTACCTTGTAAGTTCTTTAATTGTGGAAGGATAGGACATTTTTTTAATGATTGTAAGTATAAGAAATAGCATAGTGAATCAAAAGATCAAGATAGAAAAGACAATCAAAACAAAGGTGATTTCAAAAATAAATTTAATTTCAAAAGGTAAAAATATCTTATGTTCCATGGAAGAGTACCTTTTTGAAGATGAAGATACTAATGAAACAATTGAGGAATCTTTGTTTTAAGCAATTTTATAAAAGAGATGAGATTTTATTGCATGCTAAACTTGTTGTAGGAGCATGGATCATAGATTATAAATGTTCAAATCATATGATAGGAGATAAAAGGAGATTTATTAATTTTGAAGATTATGATGGCGGAGAAATCAGATTTGCAGGAGAAACACACAAATCAAAGGTATTGGAACCATTTCAATTGATGGTAGGCATAGAATTGATGATGTTTACTATATTGAAGGTTTGAAACATAATTTTTAAGTGTTATTCAAATATGCAAGAAGGGTTATGAATTTATGTTCAAAAGTGATGGCCAAATTATCAGATAGAAACAAATTGGTAAAAGGTTGCTAAAGGTTTTAGGACTACTGGAAATATCTACCATATTGAAGACAAATGTGAGAACCTTCATTTTCTAATTCTATACAATGAAATATGGGTAGATGAAGTTGAAATGGAACTTAATCAAGAAAAAGTGAATTCTACTTTGAATGATGAAAGAAAGGTTGAATCAGTTGATTTAGTGGAAGCTAAGTAGATCATGGTAGATTAGAAACAAGAAGAGGATAAAAAGGAAATAATAGACCAGAAGCAGGAAGAAGAATATAGTTGACTAGATAGAGATGGACATAGAATACTAGAAGTAGGTCGAAGGCGAAAAGAACATAACAGACCAAAAGCAAATGGAAGTAAAAAATAAACTAGTTGAATTGAAGCAGGTAAAAGGAAAAAAGAATATGGAAGGCCAGAATTAGTTGGAAGATAAAAATAAAATAGTTGACCAGAAATAAGTGAAGAACAAAAATAATTTTATGTAGGCAAAGGAAAAAAAGGGGATGCTAAGTCGAAGATATTATCCTATTCATTCTAGGCACTCTTCTTTTGATGGTATCTATTTTTATTGCAATAAAGAAGGACACAAAGTTAATGTGTAGAAGTCTAAAAGGGAGATATGTTTTTTAATGGAATATTTTATCATTGCAACAAGTTAGGGCATAAAGTAGTTCAGTGCAAAGGTAGGATGAATTTCAATAGGTTGAATCTAAATAAAGATGTCAAAAACTTTAATGAATACTACTATATTATCAATGGATATGGTCATAGAAAGGTTGAATGCAGTATAAATATCAATGTCAAAAATAATGAAGCTTCTAAATTGAAAAATAATAGACTGGTGTGTTATAAATGTAACATGACAAGACATATTGTAAATTTCTACAAAATTATGAAGAAATAAGATGATTATTCAATGATTGTAGAAGATTCAAAAGAAAGGAACAAAATATTTTTGATATGGAATACAAAAGATGGTTATGATAATGGTTTGATATCCATCCCAGATTTGGTTTCTTCCTCTATAAAATGACTTGGACTATAGGGTCTAAGGGGGAGTATAGTTCCTCTCCTATTTTCTTTATACATGACATCCTGATGGATGTGGCTGCAACATGATGTTAGTGCTTCTGTGCTATTAGATAAGATCTCTTGTGATGGCTTGTTTTGACTCGAGATGTTTTATTTGTTGCCTTATATTTGGTTGGATATATGCTTGTATGGTATGATCTAGTTAGACTTGTGAGAGGTTGATACCTTCGGGGTGATCTGATTTATGCTATTGCATTGACAAGATTTTTATGCCCTTATACCTAGTTGTGAGAACTATTGAGTTGTGGCTGTTGTATACTCGATTCGTGTTGCTAGATTTTTTGAGAATTTTATTATGAGTTTTGAGGACTCTTTGTGTTCTTGGTTTTTTTTAATCTGAGCTTGATTCCTTTATGTGATTCAATGACTATTCCCATGTTATGATTTAATATTGGCATTGTGAGATGCACCTAGTTCAGTTTATTCTTGTGTTCATTCTAATATTACTACTATGGTTATGATGGTATCTTTATTATTGGTGTATAAGACATCAATGATTATGTGGCTTATGATGTGATTGATGGTTCACTAATGCATGTGCTTGTGGCTACTAAATTGTGATTGTTTATCATGTTTAGATGTTAGATTATACTCTTGGTTACCATTTTTGATCATATCTGCATGATGATGCTATTTGATGTCACATGATGCTTTATGATGATATCTGGTGTATTTTGCATTCAAGGACATTGGATTAATATATTATGATGATTATATCTGATTCCTGGCTATATCATACCTTATATGTTGTTGGATGTTTCATTACCAATTTTCATTGATATATATGCTTATATTGTCATAGATGATTATTTTAATTCTTTATATTTAATTGAAAAGTTTATTTAAATGAATTATAAATTGATAATTAGAATATGGAACGACCAATATCATGACATTCTAATACATACGAATGATCATGTCACTAGAGTGTTGGTGTTCTATTAGGCGTATTTTATTACTCATGTTTATGGTTTGACTATTCATACTTTGAGTTGTTGCACTTGATATTTGCATGTTTCAGTGGACATGTACCAAACACTATTCCTCCTGAGTTACAGTTTTGAGAATGTCTTATCCCTAACAGTGGCATACGAGAGTTCCACCGACCGTTCATTATTGAGACAATATTGTCCCTATATGGACGATGTAACCTTAATTAATAGTATACCTATCGTACGTGTGGGTAAATATGGTCTTCATATGCATATTATGATAGACCAATATTTGTGTTTGTGCATTTAGATTTCTGCAATTATTGCGGTGGAGATATAATTTAAATGCTAATTTAATTATCTAGGGGTTTAATTTCTCTTGATGACTAATTAGCCGTAGTTGGATTCCATTTAATTGGAATTGATTTAATTTATTTTAGGAATCAGAAATTTGTTTAATTTATTTAAGTGATTTAATTTTAAAACCTTTTTGGCTTTTGGGAAAATAGTGACTTTTATTTGGGAAAAGAGTTCATTTCCCTCACTTTGTTTTTGAAGAAATTGAGATTTTGCTCCAATTTGCATTGGAGAAAATCACTCTTTTCTCATTTTGATTGATCCACTTGTTAGATTCTCATGGGTAATGGCTCATTAGAATCATGTTGTAATTGCTCCTACTTCTATGGAGCCATTTTCTATTTCATGAAGAATTTATTTTCTTCTTCCCATTTTCATGTCTACAACTGGGTGCGAGGTAATGATTTTATATTTTAATCATTTCTAAGCTATTTCAATTTATTTTTTATGTAAATACATTTTGGGATGGCCATTATTGTTTTCCCCACATTTCCTTATGATTTTATCGCCCAATTGGGCTTGTGTGAGTTATGAGGTTTTTTATTGGAAAATTTATGCCGCGCGGCTGTCCATTTTCTTCTAGAGTCAACTTTTATATTATATTGATTTTTGGATTAGTTGGGCCTTAAGGGAAAATGGGATTTAATTTTTTCACAAGATTGTAGTTTCATTTTTTGGAATTTTTGTGTGCGCCTCATTTTGTGTGGCCTCCCATTTGGGATTGTTGCTATTTTGGCATCTTTCATAAATTGACCTTTGAAGTATCCCATGATTGTAGTTGGATAATGTGGTCAAAATGAATAGAGGACATTCTAGTTATTTAATACCGTGATCCAGACCTTGGATTTTAGATTGGTTTTTTGGGTTAGTGTGCCTAGTTGGTAATTGACAAAGTTGGTTGCCCCTTTTGGTTTATTTTACCCTTTCTGAGATTTGTGATAGAGTGCAGGGTGTGAGCCATGTCTCAGTTTATCTAGGCATCCATTCTCTTGTCTAAGAAGCCAATAGAGCGTACTTGTGCTCTATTATATTACTTCGATTTCTTTGCTTGAGGTTGTGGCCATTTCTTTTGCATTGTTAATTGAATCCCTTTATTGATGCATGGGTTTGAGACCACATCAATGAGTGTAGTTGATCTATGCCTACTAGGTGGGATCTTGAGAGACCCATACTATTGGTCCATGACTGATTGAGTGCTTCTCATATTTCAATGCAAGCTTGAATTTTATCCTTTTGTCATTATATGTTTATTATTTTTTCTTTTCCTTTTGTTTTGACACACTCCATGCTTGAGTGGAGATTGTATGTGATATGTGGATGTATGGTGTTGAGACCCCATACAAGCATATAGTTGAGCTATGCTCCTATGTGGAGGTCTGAGTGACTCATTCTCTTGGTTGGAGATCAATAGAGCTTACCATGTTTTATTATGGTTTTATGACCTCGAGTCTTTCATTTTATTATGCCTTGTTGCATTGTTCATTTTTGCCTCATTGTTATAATGAGATGAGATTGTTTGGTGTTTGAGTGGAGGAGTGGGGTGGCTCTACAAGGTGGGTTGGGACACAAAGGGGTCCCAGGGTATCCTTTCATAGAATTATTTATAAAGTGATAACTAGATAAATGAACGAGATATATATATAATAAAAAGAATTAACGTTACTACCTTGTCATTGTTTGAGGACGTTGATATGGTATGTCTTTGCCTTGTCATCATTTGAGGACATTGATATGTCATAGTAACTTTCCATTTGTGGATATTGATATGGTATGGGTAGCCTTTCCATCTACGAACGTTGATATGAATCAGTAGAGCTTGCTTGATGAGAAGGATTTCTCAAAGCTACATGGGACACCATGTTGTTAGGATAAAGTAATACTGAGAGGGGGGTGAATCAATATTACAACACTTTAAACATGAACTTAATAATTTCCAACTTAACCAAATAAATATTGAAATGAAAAGAACATAAACACATGATACATAACTCATAACACCATGAATTATTATCAAGGAAACCTTGGCCAAGGAAAAAACCCGGTGGGGATGGTACCCACAAATATGCACTAAAATTATTGTGTCCCTATTAGGAGACCTATCCATATTATGAGTTGAATATTACATTAGCACATTTCCTTATTAGAGGAATACAAAACCCTGTTAAAGGTATACTGAGCACACTGCTCATACAATCAAAAATATAAGTATGTTACAATGCTTTCTCAAGAATGAACAATACAAGAATATGCTATGCTTAGGTAGTTCTAGTTGTAGCTCACACCACCATCTGTCTGATTCTAACATCACAATGCATCCATGCATCACATCCACATAATCTCATTCACCACACATTATCATCACACTTGTCACACTTATCACATTTATCACTTCTCAAAAGCTCCTCATATATATATATATCTTATTTCATTACCTAGTTGACTTCCAATTATATCACAAAATAGAATTAATACTTATACATAAAGTAATTACCAAGTCTATGGCCATACACTATCAAAACATAGGTAATCCATAATCCAAATACAACCTAGCAGGTTTGGACTTCGTGTTATACTCCCTCAATCATCGCTACTGTTCATTTTCCCTGTATCACTGTTACTCTGTCTTTGCATGTCTTCAACTATCTATATCTCACTACAATCAACAAAAAAAATCAAGAAACCTTAACAAAAGGTCATACACATCCCAAAATAGCTTCCTCTAAGCTTGCATGTCTTCATTCGTCATATACTATCTATGCAGACCAAAACTATATTGCTATACTCTGTAATTCTGCTTTCTATACTTAGTCATTTTGCAATCCCAAACTCCAAAACTATGTTCCACTCCTAACAACCATCCATACCAGATGTGTTTCCATAAATGAAAAATCTCAAGTGTTCCATAACACTCCTGAATGAACCACTTTCCAACAATCTCTCCCTTTGGCATTGATGGCAACACTTAGTGAAAAATGACTAAGTGTCAATACCAAAAAGATATACATAATATTATTTATCTCATTTATATATATACTCTATACATTTTTCTTCTCTTCTCCCCCTTTGAAATAAATGGAAAAGGTATACAAAAACATAGATGACATAACAAAATTGTGCCACTGGTTACCAAAAATTATACCATCTTTAATACATCTTGGAATGAGATCTCCAAGATCTTCACTTCCTATGACCAAGTCTTCACCACTATCTGAATCACATGAATCATCCCATTCAATGCAAATGAAGATGTCTCTGCTACCTTTAGTTCAGTAGGCATATGTTATGTAAGGGCATGTGTTGTCTTCTCCCTTTCAGAAAGATGTGTCTCAAGAATTGATAACTTAGGAGTGATTAAACTCTTCAGCATACCAATTCTTCCCACAACTCTCCCTTTCTATGTATCCAAGACACTTAGTTTGTCCAATATCCTAGACACTTCTATGTCTAACTCCAATATAGAGTGTGAATAGGTCTCACAACTATCCATCATTTTGTCCAGAGTTAGTCTGTCCTTTACTCTTATCTCCTCAATGTTCTTAAGATGTCTAACAAGATTTATACAGTAATTGTATATCTTCCTTCCATGCGATTCACAACTTCTTTCTTCTGATATAGTTTTGTTCAATATGCCCAATTCCCATGATATAGACTTGCATAATTCCTCCAAATTCTTCTCGAGGTAGATTTCTCTGCTTTCTCTTCAACGATCTTCTCCAAGGACTCATAATGAATGTCAAAGTCATCCAATACTTTGTTCAAGTTCTCTGCACTGTCCTTTGATTGTAAAGAAAAAGGTATGGGTAGGAGTTTGTTGAAAGTATCAACTTCTCTTTCCATTACCCTTGACTTCTTCTCACCTTTCCACTTAGATCTCTCCTTCTCTTTAGAAAATGTGATGAAGGATAGCTTCACCAACTCATCTTCATCCATACTCTCAACATCAGTGTTCATAGTCTTATCTCCACTTGCGAACAAAAAATATGAAGAAACAGATGTATGAATTTCATGTTTCATCAACAGGAAATGCGATGAAGGAGAGCTTCATCAACTCATCTTCATCCATACTCTCAACATGAGTGTTCATAGTCTTATCTCCACTTGCGAACAAAAAATATGAAGAAACAAATGTATGAATTTCCTGTTTCTCTTCAACTTTAATCACTGTCTCCTCCACTGCTTCAACTTTGCTCACTTTTTGTTCTTCTTTCTCTTCCATTTTAGAAACATTGTTTCCTTCAATGTTGGTATCCTTCCCAAAAGGGTCACTATCATTCTATGAGGTATCCAAAGACACAGGCACACCAGAAACAAAGAAATCTGGTTGCTTCACAGTACTCACAAATTCATGAGTGTCTTCGCGTATTGACTTATCAAGACTTATTTCAAAAATCCTTGATTATTCACCTTTATCAATAGTTTTAGGCTTAGTAGCCTTAGGTGGTGAGATATTCTTAGGTTCAATATCCATAAGAACCTTATCCATAGCCTTCTTTGTTTCCTCAATCACTTCATCATATCTTCTCCCCATTATCTTTACAAATCTAGACTTAGTACTTAGTTAAGGTTTTAAGTCTTTTGATATATTTTCCATTTCCTTAACATAAACAACAGGTAAGATATTTTCAACTGCTTGTACTCTAATTGCTTCATCTTCTATCTGTACTAACCATTTCCTTATTTCTAGCTTCTCATAAATCTCTTCAGGTATAATGCCTTCAACTTATAACAAGTTCTTCTTAAAAGAAGGCAAATGATTTATTACCATGTCCTCAATCAAAAGTTTATCTGATGTATCATACCTCTTATAGTATCCGATCAAAGAGATAAGCTTTCCCTACTTAACTATTTTCTTCTCCAGTATTTTCATCACAGGTTTCCAGAGTTGTTTCACATCAATGCTCTTCTCTTCTGCTTTATTTTCTTCTTCTTTCTTCTTTTCTACTTCCTTCTCTTCTACTTTCTTCTTTTCTACCTTCTTATCTTCTCCCTTCACTTCAACTTCTATCCTCTATTTCTTAGGTGGAGAGTCCTATTTAGTGGACCTTGTGTTCCTTCTAGGAAAATCCATAGGTTTATCTCTCTACAATGTTCTCTTTGGTGGTGTAGGCGTAGTCTCAGATATAGTAATTGTAGAACTTATGGAAAGACATATTGTCAATTAGTGTCAAAACACTTAGTCATTCAATGTTACCCGAGTATATAGAGTTACACAAGTATATAGTGTTTCCCGAGTGTTCAGCATCACTCGAGTGTTCAGTATCGCTCGAGTGACAGTTTATCACTTGAGTAGTCTTTTGGACCTGAGTGACATTTTGAAGCCGACTTTTCATACATTGTTAAATATATATTTGTTTATTGCAAGCCAACTTACAAAGTTATTTATTGTATAAAGATATATATGTAAGATAGTTTGTTTTATCCAATATGAATGAAATGTATGTAGAGAGTATGAGTATAATTAGAAGATGGATATGATTATGCGAATGACAGTTTGAGTTAAATACAGAAGTGTTCAAGACAACAGAGACTTATCTATCACATTCAGGTGATCAATTATATTTCAAAGGATCTTATTCAGTAATCACAATTGCACATAGTAGATCATCAACTAGTTCATTCTCACAAGTGGTTCAACAAAATCATTTAACAAGGTGGACCCAACAGTCCTTTCTTTAAATATCTTAGTAGAGTTGCATTACTAATTGTATTGTACAAAATCCTTTAACAAGGTGGACCTAACCATCCTTTCTATGCTCCTAACATGGCAGACCATTAGAAGTGGTCATTGTAAGCTTTAATAGGCTAAATTTATACTGCAACACTAAATCTTGTGGGTATCATCCCCACCCCAGTTTTACTTTCTTTTGGAAGGTTTTCTGGTAACCAAATATTGTGTTATGTGTTGTATCCGATTCTTTTCTTTCAAGTTATATGCATGCAAAAAAATAAGCTAATCTAATTGTGGATTAAAAGGATTAAGTTTTATTGGTTCTTGATTCACCCCCCTCTTAGTCATTGGGAACATCATATAATTACAATAGTAATAATAGTAGAGGGTGGATTGATTACCTTCTCAAATTTTGGAGGTGGAAGGGCTGCAGAAGCAGTGCTCGCCAATCTAGAAGCTCTTTTTGTCATCTTCCTTCTTACCTCTTTCATCTCCTCTTTTGTTATACCAGCCTTGGCTACTAGATCATCGATCAATTTTTCTACTTTCCTCTTCCTTACACCTCTAGTCTGTTATTCCCTTATCTCTGCTGACTTTTCTTCATAGGTACCCCATCTCTCTTTGGATGGATCAATCTCTCAGGGTAGAATATGTTCAACCTGCATAGTTAAGACCTCAGAACTAACTTCATTTCCCAGAGGATAATGTTAGAGTAATAGACCTTTGAGTTATTAATTAAATCATTTCAATCTAATTACTAACTCACCTATTCACTCTAGTTGCTTAATCTTACCTTAGGTTTTCCCTTTAGGGTTTTGTGTTTCCTTTTATAAGGATTCACCTCTTTGTATTTGGTAAGGAGATTGTATTGTAATCATTTTGTTCATAATAAAAATTCATTCTTTGAACATGGATATGATGTCTCTAGCTTTTTGGCATCCATAGCTTCTTCTGTCTTTTGTCTTTGCTTCTTCCATGTGACAGGTTTGCATGCAACTGTTCTTGGGAGATTAGCTTTCAGCCTAATCCAACATGGTATCAGAGCTTGCTTGCTACTCTCTATTTGTGTTTCATTGAAGCGTGCTAGAAATAGAAGGTTTTCAAGGGTTTTAGAGGTTTTTTATGTATTTTTTGTTTTGGGTTTTGTTTCTGGTCACTTTGAGCTCAAACAGACATCTCCATTGAGCTTAGAGCACCCAAAAACCCCAAAATACATATAAAAATTGTCCATTTTGGACATCTGGGCTCTGGAGGCAAATTTTTTTTGGTTTCCAGTACCGTACGACATGAAAACTGAGAAAAAAAACAAACCTATTTTTCTAAGGTTTTTTTGCTTTTTTAAAGCGTGGGCAGTGCTGTTTAAAAATGCACCAACGCGCCACCCGCTGCGAGCTCCTTTGGAAGCGGCTCCGCCAGCCCCTACTCCTCCCAGCCCCTGCCACCACCGG
Organism: Thuja plicata; assembly: GCA_018584345.1. Lineage (NCBI taxonomy): Eukaryota > Viridiplantae > Streptophyta > Pinopsida > Cupressales > Cupressaceae > Thuja > Thuja plicata. The sequence goes on from MU225526.1 coordinate 3,325,284, forward strand.
CCCTGCCGCCACCCGCCACCCGGCCCACCCTCCTCCGCTGGCCACCATTGCCCTTCGCGGCCCCCGCTGCTCCCCGCCCTGGTCCCACCACTTGCGGCCGGTTCTGCCACCACTTGCACCGCTCGGTGGGATTTTAAGCCTCGAGGGCTCCTCTCTACACTATGGTCAGTCACATGGTGACTGAGGGCTCTGGTTTCAGCCCCTGCATGCGCCATGCGCCTTGGGGCCCAATTCTTTTTAGCCCGAGGGGCTTAAAACCTGGGTTTTGAGCTTTTTTGGGCCCTTCTCACCTTTTTCATTCTATTTGGAGCATACAAAGGCCTTTTTTGGACTTCATTATATCATCAAAAAGCTCTTTCTGAGCTCTTTCCGACCATGGTGGTTAGGTTTTTTGGCTCTACTATTTTGACAGTGTTTTTGCTGTCAAAGTCCGATGTCTATTTTCCACTTCTTCCTAGGTTGCACTACCTCAAAGAAAACAAAATCAGTTTCAACCATGAAATAGATTGAATCTTTTTTACTTTTCTACCAATGCTTCAGGAATCCTCTCTCTTTCCTTCATATGTCTTTGCAACATTTTGATCATTGCAAATAGCTCACCATCAACCCATGTGCTATTTCATCTTTTGTAATTTTGTGTGATCTGTATTCCAGTGGGTTCACTATCCTTCCAAGCTCTAGGGTGCATACCAAGGAATTTATGTACAGTATGAATATACATGTGTACTAGTAAAGATCCAAATCTGAATGCCTTAGTCCTATCTTTCTTTATTTGCCTCACATTTTCCAAGAACTGTTGTGCAAGTATTTTTCATAGATTACACTTAACATATTCCTTAACCATTTTATAAGCCATCAAAATTACACCTGCTGATACCGAGTTAGGTCAGTTGTTATAATGAATTTTATATCCTAGAATCATTGAAATCAATCTAGCATCCTACTGAAATATGTCATTAACTGTCATCACTCTCTTATCTCATTTCGATTATGTTAGGGCTTCCTCCATTTTATTTGTGTTCTTCTCTACAACAAGAATGACTCCAAAATTATCCAATCATGTTATACCATGAATTAGGTCACTGCAAATCTTCATAGGCTGATCTCCAAGACAAATAAACTGATCGCACACTCTGCTCAGAATGATCTTAATCCATTATTCTTCATTGAATTCATAAAGTTCAGTTATCCGCATGATACTAAGGTTCTCAATATGTGAAAACTCATCTTTCATCTTACCATCTTCTCCAATCATGTCTTTCATCTCTTTATAGATCTCATAATCTCTCAGAGACTCATACTTACAGTGAATGTAAGCCCTAATGTCTTTGACATATAGAACGCCATAGGGTGTTTACCAAAATGTACCTTCAGGATCATCATCAGTTTATTTGTATGGGCATTTATTAAACTTATAGGCCTTTTAGTGACATAAAAAATAAACGAAGTATCAATAACCAAAGATTCGAAGAAGATCTAAATACCTTTTATCTACTAATATGTGAAAATTTGCTTTGATCAAACGCTCAATGAACTTGATTATTTTTTGCTTTTTCTCTAAACATTTTTCTCCTTAGGCTCTGTTCTTCGAATGATGTATAAAAAAGTTCTTTCGATTAACCTTGTACTTCGATGTGTAAAGAAATGACATAGTTCCCAATAAAATCATCTCTGCACATAAACTAGTCGATTATCAATCTGGCAATCACAACATATAGATTTGTAAAACCACGCGATCACAAATATACGCTCCACAACATCTCCATATACTCTCCCTAATCTCGCAAGAGATAAATCCTCATATTAGGGGCTGGATAGATTTATGATGTTTTCTTCCAATGCTCCCCCTAAGGCGATGCTTGGCCATCTAGGTTGATGTAGCAATGTTAGCATCAAGCGAAGGTTCAATAGCATCTATTGACTCTCCCTGAACCAATACCTCCCTTTTTTATTTTACCTTCCATACCTTACCATTGTTCTCATCTTATGGTTTTTTGAAATGACTTTTGAATTCATCCATATATTCTGCAAGACTCTTACCAGTATCACCAATGTTCTTCTTTATAACCATACGCGGTGGTACTCTTCTATTATCAGTTCCATTATATCTAAAAAACTTCGATATATGTCCTAGATTATGACATTTGTAGCATGTAGGAGGTGGTCTATTCTAATTAACCTGCAACTTACAATACTTTACAATGTGTCCAAATTTATTGCATTTGTAACATGTGATCTTAGCTATATTTTCTTACCTAATGTAATCTTGTTTGATTCTTTATTGATCAGGTTTCCTGCATTCTTCTTTCTTATGTCCATATGCATGAGAATTGTTGTAATAGCCATCAAAATATTTGTAAGGAATTTTACTTATTCAGTCTCTCTTCATGTGTCCAATTTTGTTGCATCCAAAGCATCTTCCTCTTAAAGGCCTGATTTGTTCTTTAGGTTCTTCAAGAGTAGGTTGTTTTTCATCAGTCTTTACTTTTGATTTATCTTCTAGAGTCTTTGGCCATTCAACTTCATTGAAACCAACTCCAGTCATGTCTCATTTAGGTTTCTGTCTATCTCTTTTCTCTTCAATCAAGTCACTACTCAAGTGAAGTTTCTCAATATGTTTCTTAGCCTCAACAAGTTCACCTTTTATGACCTAATTATATTTCTCTAATTCTAGATACTTGTTCTTGTAGTGATCAAGTTCAGTCTTCATTTTTCCCATCTTAATATTAGCATCTTTTAAGGTTTCTTCAATTTTGCTTCTAGCATCCTTTTACTATTGAATCTCATTAGCCATCTGAATGGAGGTAGTTTCATGATTAAGCTTCAAAGTATCTTTCTCTTATTCAAGTTGTTTTATCTGATCTGATGTATCATTATCTGAATCCTCTTTTGTCTTATCCATAAGATCTTATCTCTAACTTTTGGAAATTTCAAGCTGTTCTTTCAGTTTCTTGATAAATCCCTAAGCTCTTCTCAATTTTAATTTCAAGTCACCATTCTCCGCTTTAGCCTTATCAAGGTCTTCAAGTGTTGCTTCAAATTTTTCCTCCAAACTTTTAGAATCCATCTTGATCTCCCTTAAGATGCTAAGCTTTCTCTCCAAGGGCCAAAAGATCTGATACCAATTGTTAGGATTAAGTAATATTGAGAGGGGGGTGAATCAGTATTACAACACTTTAAACATGAACTTAATAATTTCCAACTTAACCAGATAAATATTGAAATGAAAAGAACATAAACACACAACACATAACTCATAACACCATGAATTGTTGTCAAGGAAACCCTAGCCAAGGGAAAAACCTGATGGGGATGCTACAGGAAAAAATAAGCACTAAAATTTTTGTGTCCCTGTTAGGAGACCTATCCCTGTTAGGAGCCAGATATTACATTAGCACATTTCCCTGTTAGAGGAATACACAACCCTGTTAAAGGTATACTAAGCACACTGATCACACAATCATAAATATAAGTATGTTACAATGATTTCTCAAGACTGAACAATACAAGCATCTACTATGCTTAGGTAGTTCCAATTGTAGCTTGCATCACCATCTGTCTGATTCTGATATTACAATGCATCCATGCATTACATCCACATAATCTCATTCGTGACACATTATCATCACACTTGTCACATTCTTCGCTTCTCAAAATCTCTTCACACACACACACACACACACACACACACACACACACACACACATGTATATATATATATTATTTCATTACCCAGTCGAATTCCAATTACATCACAAAATAGAATTAATATTTATACAAAAACTAATTACCAAGTCAGAAACCAAAAACTAAAAAAAAAAAGGTAATCCACAATCCAAATCCAACCTAGCACACTTGGACTTCGCGTTATACTTCGTCAACCATCGCGACTATTCATCTACCCTGTATCACTGTTGCTCTATCTTCACATGTCTTCAACTGTTTGTATCTCACCGCAATCAACACTAAAATTCAAGAAACCTTAACAAAAGGTCATACACATCCTAAAATAGCTTCCTCTAAGCTCACATGTCTTCATTCATCATATACTATCTTTGTGGACAAAAACTGTACTGCTTGTAGACACCTAAAAATGGTTCAAGCCTGCTGGTCTACATGTTTTAACATTTTTAGCATTACAATTGAAACATTTTTTTGTGACCTAATTATTACTCTATGTTGCGCATATGATCTTTATTATATGATGACATTGTGTCTTTCATTGATGATTGAATATTTCAAAATTATTTAATTATTTACTAACATTTCTACTCTCTTTATCAAATCGATCATTTTCCTAATCAATTCTGATCAACCCTAAAAAAATCCTATTCGATCCTAAACCATTCAAAACCTTCCTAAATCATTTCAAACCCATTCTATTCCTAATCACTTTTAGAATTGTTTGGACTCATTCCGACCATTCTGGGGCATTGTCCAAGATCATCGATGCCTAATTAACCCAATTTCCAAACCGATCAAAACCCTATTTCAATTCAATCTATCTTGTCATCATTTTAGGAGCATTGTCCAATTTCATCGATGCTTCATATCCCCTTAATCAACTATTTGATAACATTGTCAAAGATCATCAGTATTATCACTATCAATCTATCAATATCAATTCAATAGTATTGTCCACATTTGTCAATACTATTTATAAACATTATCATTTAGGGAACATTGTCCAAGATCATCGATGTTTCCCCATTTCAATTTCAATCCTATGAATCCATCAAAGTTCACTGGCACTTTTCAATCATTTCCAAACATCATTATGCAGGCGCATTGTCAAAGCTCATCGATGCCTCATTTTTTCCTAAACTATTCTGGAACCTTCAGAATTGATCCTAAACCTTATCAATATCATCAAAATCATTTCAATTCGACATCAACACCTTCAATTCAATCTATAATCCACTAACTTCCCCCTTGGGATGAATAACCCATAGTTTATCCCTAGGTCCTAATTGAATAAATAAATAAACTTTATTTATTCCTCTTTTCCCTAAGTCTCAACAATTAATTAATTTTTATTAATTAATTGGCTAATTTCAATTTATGAGATTTTCATAATTTCATAAATCTAATTATGGATTTTGTGAGGAATATTGAGGATATTGAATTATTAATAGGCTTAATGATTCCTAATCCTACCTAATTGCCATATCCCTTAATTGAGGATTCACATCCCTATTAAGGTGCTCAATGAATATTCTCAATATCTCCTTATTTGATCTCCCCCATATCATGCTTCCTAACATCTCACCAACAAAAATCTACATTTATGCATTGATTTTGTGCAATCTCACCTAAATGACTCTCATTTTCTATAAACTGGGATGCATTTCATTCTTTCAAGGTTAGATCACTCTCTCCTAGTATTCTCACTTGCAAACTTGGCTTTTTGAATCTTTGTGCAATAGTGTTATTGTCATAGAGAAACATCAAATCTGATAATGGAGAAGAAAGAAGAACATGGGAGTTCCATTTTAAGGGATTTCTTAGTGTTTTTATGCTTTGTGTTTATGAACTCTTGTTTTGAATGACTTTCATCATAGATTAGATAGGTTAGCATATCAAATAGGGTTTGTGGTCTCCTAGATATGCTTCTCATGCCTTTTTCTGGTCTTACATTTGGTGAAACTGATGTGAAACAACCTTAACTGATAATTTTTTTTTGTGTTTTTGTGTCTTTTTCAGGTTCTAGAAGAGAGCTGCGCAAGTGGTCACAGAAGCTGCGTAGGTGGTCACTGTTCCTACACAGATGGTCACTGTTTCTATGTAGGTGGTTAAGTCCTGTGCACTTGGGACCCAGACCTACACACTTGGATCCTAGAGCTGCATAGATGGCTTCTTAGCTACGTAGTTGGTCATATGGGATCCCTATTTAGGGTTTAGGATCAGTTTTTACATGTTTAGGAAGCTTTTCTGCATCTTAGGCTTTCTCTTCTGCTTTTTATCTGCTTAAAGGTTAAAATGGATACTAAACTATTCAAATGACCCCTAAAATTGGTTAATGAGCCCTAATGTGGTTAATGGACCTCACATTTTGATTTTTAAAACCTAAAATGAACTCTCACATTTTGATTTGGGCTCTTCAAATTAATCTCATCTAGTTTAGGGTTACATACAATCAAGCTTTTTCAAATTTCAATCAAACTTGTAATATAGATTAACTAGGGGTTGAAATGGAATGATTCATGCAAGATCAAGTTGTCTAAGTTGATAAGGAACCTAGAATGAACATGCACATCTGATTTGGGCTTCTAAAATGAACTTTAAACTAGTTTAGGATCAAATGTAGATTTCATCCTTAAGGTGTTCCTAAACTATTTTGATGCACATGCAAGATAATTAGGGTTTAAAATCCACTTTAACCTTTTCAAATCAACTTAAATGGCATAAATAATGAACCGTAGTTGTGTTTCTGATAGTATTGCATTCTTAGATGTGGAAAAAACCTCTATTTTTGCAAGTTTTTAACCCTTTTTAGGCCTCTAATCAGTAGCTTCACACTTGGTTACAGGTTCTCCATAGGTGGTCAGAAGCTATGTGGATGGTAGCTTATTTCTACATAGGTGGTACCCTGGTTCTATGTAGGTGGTATCCTATTCCTACGTAGGTGGTAAATATGATGTTTTTCAAGCAAATTTTTGACTTTCTACATTCCTAAATTTGTTTCTGCACTTAGTATACTAGATTTTTGTGTTACTAATGATTTGTGTAGTATGTTGGAAATCATGGGATGAAGATTGAATCCTAAAAACTACTAAAAATTTCAATGTAGGACGTTTGTAGAAGACCTTGTGTTTTTCTGAAACTTTCATGTGTGTTTTTGGTAGTTAGCAAACGCTTCAGCTTGGTGCTTTAAAATGAACCATTTCATTCATGCGCTTGAAGTGTATTTTAGTTTTTAAATTCAAGGAAATGTATGGATGTATCCTCTCCCCTCGCCTTCATGGACCTTGGGTGTAAGAGAAATCCATGCAAGTCCTTTAGTGTGGCTACCTCCCAAGTACTTTAGTAGAGCCAGTGAGAGTGGATGCCCAATCAATAACAGGCTAAAGCCAATCCCATCCAAACTAGGATACAAAAGATGTCATTGTGACTAATCTCACAATGAACAGGTGTTGAATGTGTTATACTGGGAAGAAGATCTCCCTCCGTACCCTTGTGGTGAGTTAAAACCTATGGAACACAACTTTCGTAGGCTGGGGGGCCTCCATAACATAGCTAATCTACTACATGTATAACCACCTGAATAGATTCCCTTACTAAACACCATGTCATAGTAGCCAAAAAACTTCTATCTATTGGTGTAGAAGGTTGGAGACCAACTAAGATGCCCCACACTTTTGCTGCTATTAGTTGAGACAATAATCCCTTGGGAAGTGATGACCCTTGGGACTTGAAGCTTGGAGTGCCTGAGAAGTGAGTGCACTATAAGGAGGAGCCCGTGCCTCCAAGATTCTAGGTTGTCCGCTATTATTAAGCACGGCTGAACTTCGGTTCAAGTGGGGATTCAATAGATACTGTCCTTTCTATCCTTAGGAAGTGGCATGTTTGTTTATTTTTACAACAACCATTCTAAATGATGTGTCTTATGTGAGTGTTCAAAATTTAATAAAAATGACAACATCTTAAAAACACTCTCATTAAATAACACTTTTTCCAAATCAATCTTCAAGAACAATCAAATGGTCAAAACAAACCTTGTCTTTGAGTAAACATATGGAACCTTGAAATTTTCAATTGGAACCTTTTGGCACACTTGATAGCCTTCATATTGCATATTCATGACCTAATCTCCTTGCATTTGCATTTCAAAAAATTCCCTTGCATTATAGATCTCATTGCAATCCTCATTATAGTCCCTTTTTCATAAGTCCTAATCATGGTCCTCTTGCATACATAGCTCATTTTAGATCATCCATAAAAACTTTGCAAACAATCCTAGAAAGCATCCAAATCATAAAGCATTTCTGGCGCTGAGAACAAGATCTTGACTTGGTCCCCTTTTTGTCCCAAAAATTTCAAATTCCCTCCTCTTATCAATTGGTCATATTCCACCTTTTTCATGATGGATTTGACCTAATCCCTTTTATCAAACTTGTCCCTTGTCCCTCAATCCTTTTTATCAAGTCAATATTCTTATTCAACCTCATGAGGTTATGCTCTTAGGTTTGTCTCCTTTCAAAAGATTTATTGTCAAAGTCCAAAAAACCAAAAAAAATAGTTGCATAAACCTTATATTGCATTTGCATATTAAGCTCCTTGAATTTAAAAATTTGCATTTCCAAAAATTCAAAAATTCCTAAAAACTCTTGCATTTGCATATAGTAATCATGCCAGTTTTCACAAGATCTCAAACATCCAAAAGGTAACAAGATCCTTATTTACCTATATTTACAACACAACCAAAATCACAACTGTCCTTTGATCCAAGGCAAGGTGTTGCATATCATAATCAAATTGACCTAATCAACATGCAACCATTGGAAGAAGTACATCAAACATTTCATGACCCAAGACATGTCACATTTCCTCAAGGACCTACTCCAAGAAATGATTTATGCAACATGGGATATCCTTCAAATGCTTCCCCAAACTTTGACACTATTCAGTGGGGACCTCCCCCAACCTTTGAACCAATTTTTTTACCTATGCCACTTAGCCAAGGTAGTGTTTCCCCTACACTTGAGGAGGAATACCAACAAACTTGTCAAATCAATCAAGTCCAACCCAATTATTTGCAACAACAACCTATGCCAAACATAGATTTTGGGTCTTATCAACCTCCTCCACCACCACCAGATAATCATGATCCTAGAAATGCCTCAAGTCCCTCTTTAGATTCTAGAGACTCACATGAAACATTTGCTTCCTTCAAAGATTTACCTAAAGAGGAAATTGATGATGCATTTAAGAACAAAAAAATTCAGCAGACATTAACGTATCTCATGACTCAAGATCCGAGATGATATATCAAAGTGATACGAAAGAAAAATCCTCAATTATTCTTGGAATATCAAAATCCCCCATAATCTACTTTGGAAGAGAATCAAGCCTTAGTGGTTTGGGATAGAGAAAAGCGAGAACAACCCTTCGATGAGTCAACTATGGTGGTAACACAAAAATACAATGAAATGATTTAATCATCGATATTCCTCCAAAGGAAAAGTATATACCATTGGATAATCCTTTATTTTAATAGGTAGCACTTCCTCCTCCAAAGATGGTGGATGCTACAAAAATCCCTAAGAAAGGTCCTCAAAGAACACATAAGATGTATTTTAAGAATCGCTTGCCTAAAATATTAAATGAAATATTTGCATTTCCTTGGAAGATGCTAGATGTACCCCCTTTTGAAGAAACACAACCAAGTGGTCCTCCTTTGGTAACACATACAACATTCCTAGCAAGTACTTCAAATGCAACAACATCCAAAGGACCATTCAATGAACTACCAAGGGTAGTCACATTTGATACATCTAATGTGACTACTACAACTATACCAAATTAGTTGCAAGATCAAAAGAAGAAGAGCCTTGTGGATATAACACCAATTCCACCTAAGGTGACTCAAAAAGTGCATGTCACACAACAAGTGCAACAAGCCCAAGCGGCTCAACAAGCACCACCTATGGATGTAGTACAACATGTGCAACAACCATTTGCAACACAAATTAACATGATGTCTCAAGCACAACCAAAAAAATGCAAGATTGCAAATCTTGATGGTATACTTGCACCACTTGGATTTCAACAAGACCATAACATGCAACAACCAACAATGCTAATGGGTCAAGAATCTCATCATGTGCAAGGTCCAAAGGTGCAACAAGTGCACCCACAACAACAAAAACATATCCAACACTATGTACTACAACAACAACAACATGCTCTATAATAACAATATGCTCAACAACAAAAACAACAACAACAACATGCTCTACAACAACAATACGTACAACGAAAACAACATGCTTTACAACAGTAGTATGCTCAACAACAATGACAACAACATGTTCAAAAAAAGAAACAAAAAAACATGTTCAACAACCATATGTTCGGCAAGGACAACCATATGTCACACAACAACAAAATGTGTCACAACAACAATAGCATGTGGTGAAAACTCAACAACACCAGTATGCACCAAGATATCAACAACAAGTTTCTCAACCTTACTATGTGACACAAGGTCAATAATATAATCTTCCACCAATAAATCAACAACATGTGGAAGATCCTCAACAACATGCCATACAACATGTGGCATCAATCCATGATGTCTTGTCTAAATTTTCAGAATCAGATCAAGCCTTAGAATATAGTTGACGTTCAATCACTTCTAAGTAGACACATCATTCTGATACATGTAAAAAAGATGTGAAGCCATCGCAGAATGAAGACATGGTTCAACAAATCCAACGCTTGCAAAATAAACTGAATAATCTACAATTCAAGGACAAGAAGACACTTTATACAGAATGAGACCTATGTCCTAATCTGTTTGATACTAGCATTTACATGCCTCCTTTTCCAAAGAATTTTGAGGTACCCAAATTTGAAAAGTACAAAGGAAAAGGTAATCCAATTGATCAAATTTAGGAATTTTATACTTCTTGCATTGAGGTTCAAAATGATGACATGTACCTCATGGGACTCTTTCCTCGAAGCCTTGGGGGTCAAACAATGGAGTGTTACTCTAAATTACTCTGCAATATCAGGTCTTGGAAAGAACTAGCCGACAAATTCATCTCTCACTTTGCGTTCAACATATCAAGTGAGGTTATGCTGACTGACTTGTGCATAACCAAACAAAAGGTTGGAGAATCATTTATGAACTTCCTATTGTGCTGGAGGAGTTTGGTTAGTCAATTCCCTTTTGATGTGCCAGAAGAACAACAAATATGATTATTTATCCAAAATCTGGTACCTAAAATGATGTATGAGCTCAAAATCAAATGCCTAAGTACCATTCAAAATCTCATGAAAAAAGGAATTGACATTGAAGATGCCCTTATTGAAAAAGGAGTACTAAAAATCAACAAGGACAATCAAAATGTGAGCACTTCAAGTGACAAGCTGAAATTTTGGTCTCAAAATAAAAATGTCCAAATGATGGCATTGTCAATGCACAGATAGTCAACATGACACAACAAAAAGTGAGTCTCAAAGGACCTACTATTACAAATACGCAAACAAAAACTCAAGCATCGTCTCCAGTGCCAACTCCAACAAAACCTCAAGTACAAATGAATGATAATGCGCAATAAAATTGGGAGCCTTGACCACTGAGAAACAAAGATGGAGTACAAAGACAATTCATGCCATTGGCTAAACCTCTTCACTTGGTATTGCAACAGTTATTGAAAACCTATTATATTCAATTACTTGAGATCCATGATCCCCCAGCTATCAAACCCCCTTGGTGGGATGACAACAAATATTGTGATTATCATTGGACAAAGGGACATAGAACCAATTCTTGCTACCAATTAAAAAATAAAGTCCAAGACCTTATTGATAAAGGTGTGATTGAAGTTGAACCCATGACAGGATCTTCCAATACTGACCATAATATTTTCACAAACCATTTGGTGGATAATGAAAAGGGAAAGGCCTATATGTCAAATTCAAATTCCAAGAACAATGTCAATTATACTCGGACCGACCATGACTAGACCATCAATTGCTTCTCTGAGGCTGATTCACGTGTGTCCACTCTGACCTTCTGGGATAGTAACCCTTAATGCATAGTCGCTACCCATTGTACCAAGATTATTGTGCTTAGAACACCATCCAAACCCAAGGAACCTTTAGATTACAACCTTGTCGACCAGCTTGGTAAGACCCCTACCTTGATATCAATCGTTGATTTGCTGCGCACATCCCCCTAGCACAAGGAAGTCCTTGACAAAGCTTTGAAAGAGTACTCTATTCTGATTGACATTGACACTAACCAGTTTTAGGCCATGATGGGGCACTTCTATGCGTCCCAGCATGTCGCATTTTCCAAAGATGATGTTCCACATGACTAGCTTGGCCATAATGACCCTCTCCAGCTCAAAGTGTTTGTCCATAATGCCAAAATTTGACAAGTAATGATAGACAATGGAGCAAGACTTAACATCTGCACTTTAAAGGTCATTCTTGATCTTGGCTAAAATGAGAGTGATATTGATCCCTCTAGGAAAATCACAATAAAGGCATATGATGATGTTGAACATCCTTCCAAAGGAGTCATCATACTGCCCATCGGAATTGGCCCGGTTGCTGAAAACACATTGCTACAAGTCCTGGATCTAGACTTGCCCTATAACATGATCTTAGGACACCCATGGATCCATGCCATGAAGGAAGTTCTCTCCATGTACCATCAATGTCTAAAATTCTTTCACAATGGAGCTGAGATCACCATCCCAGGTGATCCTAACCCTTTCCAATTTTTTGCCAATCTAGGAGAAGGGCCCGCACAACAGGTGCCTACCAATAGCAAAGCTGCCCAATCCAATTCCTCCAAATATGTTGATGCAGCCACCCTTGAAAAAATAGTCAAAGGAAAGATGAAGATTGAAGATAAAGGGTGTGGAGAGTATACCTTAGCGCAAGTCTTTCATATTGGGAAGCTTCCTCTTTCCCTAAAGTCTTATGGAAAACCTAATTTATTGCAAGCACAACCACCCAAGACTACCATGAAGGTTATGCCCTCACCTACATTCACGCTATGGGGAGGTTTGCACAAAGAACATGTATATGACCATGCATCCAGCTGGATTTTCCAAGACCAACAGAAACAAGAACAAGAGCCCACTGAGATACCCATTGAAAGATATAGGCCCGTGTTCACACTCATGTAGAAAAAGTGTTAGTAATAACTGAGAGGGGGGGGTGAATCAATGGCTTCAAAAACTTACCTTAAACTTAACCACCAATCAATAAATCCTAGATTATTAAGTCCCTATAAGATGCATGCCATGAAATACTAATAATGATTTAACTGTATGTCAGTTTTCCTTTTTTGACCTTATTCTCCTTGATTACTGATAAGCAGTATAACTATTTATCGACACCCAGTAAATATGCAGAGTATACCAATCAATCCAGAAATGCATATGTGAAATGTAAAATAGTAAAGTAATAAACCATACACACATAACACATGGATTTTAACGTGAAAAACCTGTTAAGGGAAAAAAAACCACTGGGACCGGTACCCCAAATTTTCACTCTTTTGAAGTGAGCCCTGTTAGGAGCCAACCTTGTTAAAGGTTACAAACACACTATTAGGTGTGACCTTGTTAGAGGATTTTATACATAGA
>MU225526.1:3352437-3376485 GCA_018584345.1 Thuja plicata
TATATATATATATATATATATATATGAGCTCAATTTTTGGTATCATTGTATGTGTTTATATATTTCTTTAGATGTGTATGTTTTATGAGATGATTTCCTATATGATTAGATGTATGGATTAGAAATGTATGTCATGGATGGATATGCAAATATTTATGCACATGTTTTATTAATGTATGAAAATTCTATGATAGATGTCAGATGGATAAATTCTATGTATGATTTGATTTATGCTTATAATGGATGCACATGTTTATGGATGCAAGTGAATGTATGGAAGTGCACTTTTTAGAAATGAATGTAATGCAATGAATGCAATGGTACTAATCATCTCATGTAGGATATTTGCAATATACAATAGGTAATAACCAAAAGAACATGAATGAAGATTGAGAGGAAGGACCGGACACTTGTGTAGTCAAGAGGAAACCATGATGAGAGATGAGGACCCTTGAAGAATGAGAAGACGAATGAAGAGAGCACCAAAACTACCACGATGCAAGCCTAAAATGCGAATGAAAGCCTACAATGCAAATGCAAGCCTAAGCTAAATGCAATCCTAGGACTTGGTTGTTGGACTCATCGTATTTATCATCATCGAGTACTTTTTGGATCATCGGAGTCAATACAATCCTTACTGGTGTGGCTGCAACCATAAGAATATGAATATGACTTTCATCAGATAAAATGTAGGAAACAAACATAAGCACCAAGGCATGAAAGCCAAGGTGACCTAAACATTGTTTCCAACTTGATATAGTAAGAATCACAAGTAAACAAACAAAGCAATAACTGTCAAGGAGATAGTTCCAACCTCCCCTTGGCATACAAATAAACAAGATTGAGGGATGTGAGGCTTTTCCACCTTGATGAAGAAGCTCTTATCACATACACCCTATTTATTTGACGTTGCCAGATCATCGAAACCACACCAACAAGAAGTAAACAAAGAAAATATTAATGAGTTTCATGAGAATAGACAGCGTACCAAGAAAGAGTCAATCATATCTCAGCATGTTTCAAGGCTCACGAATGTGTCTATGTTTAGGATGTTGAAAAACACCATCGTGCTTGTGAGTGCAATGTGTTTACTTGCTATCAAGAGATGTTTACATCATGAGATATCCGATGTGTGTTGAAAACCACAGATGTGTCCAAAGAAAGTGTTGAAAAACACTATTTGATTAAGGTGTTGAGAAACACCAGTTTGTGCCAGTAGAGAGTTTTCCTTTGACAAGATTACTGTCTTGAGTGTAAATCAAAGAGCGATCAAAGTGGGGAACCATGCCCCTAAGTAACGAATGGATTGAAGCTGAACAAACAGATAGGGAGTCGATGGGAGAAATCTCAGTAATAACGATAGTAGGAAGACTTAGTGAGAACCACTGGTGACTATCACAAGAGAGATTCTCAAGCATAAAGATTGATAAAAAGATCGAAGCATCACCAGGCAGACACAGTGAGATCCACTGGTGACCGATGCAAGAGGAGAAAGACTCCAAAAGATAAGACAATTCCCCCTAGACCAGGAACATACCCTCGAGTGTGAGCAGTTTCAATCCATGTGAAGTCAAGAAAAATATTGAAGATGAATGAAAGAAAATACATGAGCACACTAAAGCAGGAAAGTGAACTAAACTGGGAAAGCAAACTGAAGTAGGAGAGCAGAATAGCAACTATGAGAAAGCCAAGAGATGCTGCGACAGATAAAGAATTGCAGAACAAGAGGCAGCTGTTTACCCAGTTTTCACCATCTTGGCAGAAATTATATTTTTTCTACCATGACGCCTGTTTACCAGGTTTTCATCAATGGCACATTTTTCTCTTTTTCTCTTTTTTTGTATTTTTATTTTTTCAATTTTTTTGTTCTTTTTTCTTTTTTTTTTTGATTTTTTTTGTATTTTTGTATTTTTTCATTTTTTTGGTATTATCAAGGCGCCTGTTTACCAAGTTTTCACCAGGATAATAGATACCTCAAAATGCCTGTTTGTCAGGTTTTCACTAAGATGATCATTTTTTAGGACATTTTTCAATTTTTAGGATTTTTTCAGAATACAATATGTACATCAACATGCAAAAGATATCTCAACTGTAGAATTTATTTAGGTGAAGAGCGTTGATGGGCTCTTTGAGTTTTTCACCTTCTGTAGTGGAGAGCTAAATAGGCACCAGACCCAAATAGTGCAGTAATAATATAAGGACCAAGCCAGTTTGGCTCAAACTTTCCCTTCTGAGTCCGCTATTGCTGATTTTTAGGGTTCTCCCTCAGAACTAGATCACCCATTTGGAAGTCTCTTAGTCTAACTTTCTTGTTATAGCTCTTTGATATACTCTTTTGATATGCTCTAAGATGATCAAATGCCACCTTCTGATGTTCATCCAGTAATTCAAGCTCTTGTAGCCGAGATATTGTAATGTCATCATCAGTAATGAGGCCTTTTAGAGAGACTCGAAAGGTAGGAATCTCAACCTCAATAGGCAGTACTGCATCTACACCATAGACTAAAGCAAAGGGCATGGCCCCTATTGGAGTTCTTATACTGGTGTGATAGGCCCATAAAGCTAGATTGATCTGGAGATGCCAATCTCATCCAGATTTGTGTACCGTATGGTGCAGGATCTTGAGAATTATTTTTTTGGAAGCTTCAGCTTGTCCATTACCTTGGGGGTAATAAATAGATGACTAGTGTTGAATAATCTTGAACTTAGTACATAAACTTGTAAGATATTTATTCTTGAATTTTCCTCCATTGTCAGTGATAATAGATGAGGGTACACCATATCTACAGATAACGTAGTTTAGTATGAACATAGCTACAGATTTGCCATCAACTACACTGAGAGGTACTGCCTCAACCCATTTAGTAAAATAGTTCATAGCAGTGATGATGTACTTATGTCCTCTCAAAGAAGACAGATATATCTGACCTACTAAGTTGAAAGCCCATTGTTGAAATGGCCAGAAAGTGATGAAGGGAATAAGCTCCTTGGCTGGAGCATGAATCAAATTACCATGGAGTTGACATTGCTTGCAAGACTTGGAAAACTGTGTAGCTTCCTTCTCCATATCGGGCCAATAATAACCAGCTCTAATAAGTTTACGAGCCAGTGTCAGACCAATCGAGTGAGAACCACAAATGCCTTCATGTACCTCTTCTAATGCGCGTTTGGACTCATCAGGTTCTAGACACCTAAGGAGGGTACCGTCTAGACCCTGTCTATACAAGTCATTTTCTACAATGACATACCATGAAGCACTACAGATTAGGTGACATTTTTCATTTCTAGTATATGTGTCAGGAATAATTTGGTCATGGAGATAAGAGTAGATGTGGTGGTAGTGAGATGAATCATGTCCAATGATTGAACATATCATCCGGGAGTTAGGAGAGTAATAGGTAGGGTAGCATAACGTCTCCACTAGGAACTTGTGTTTGAAATCATTCTCTAGAATTTGTAATATAGAAGCCAAAGTAGCCATAGCATCAACTACTTTATTATCCACCCTGGGAATTTGCTGAAAAGTGACATGTGCAAAGTATTTCTTAAGGCTGTCAACCATCTTTTTATAGGGCACTAGCTTTTCATCTTTTGTCTGATAGATGTCATTCACTTGATTGATAACTAGTTGCAAGTTTCCAAAGACTTTTAGTTCATCCACTCGCCATTCAATAGAAATATTTATCCCATTGATCAAAGATTCATATTCAACAGTGTTATTGTTACAAGGAAACATCATTTTGTATGCCTTTGGTAAGGAATACTGCTGAGGTGTGATAAACAAAATTCCAGCTCCTGACCCCTGTTGGGTGAATGAACCATCAAAGAAAATTATCCATGTCTAATGCGTGAGAAGCATGATGGACTCATCTAGGAATTCCATCCTTAATGGTTGATGATCTGTAATGGGTGCTTTAGCTAACTGATCCACGATCGCTTGCCCTTTGATGGCTTTCCTCTCAACATATGCAATATCAAACTCGCTAAGGAGCATGACCCATTTAGCTAGTCTAAATGTGAGGGTAGCTTTATTGAGTAAGTATTTCAATGGATCAATATTTGTGATTAGCCTTGTAGTATGAGCCAACATGTAGTGTCATAACTTCTGGGAAGAAAACACCACTACTAAGAAAGCCTTCTCAATTACAGAATAATTCATTTTGTAAGAGACCAATGTTCTGTTGATGTAGTTAATGGCTCTTTCTTTATGATTTTGATCTTCTTGGGCCAAGAGAGCACCTAGAGATGTTTCTATTACTGAGATATATAAGATCAAATGCTTCCCTTGAATAAGAGGCATCAATATGGGTAGATTGGCTAGATATTTTTTAATCTGTTGAAAGCCCTATTTACATTCTTTGTTCCAGTCATAAGTCACACCTTTATGCAGAGTTTTGGTGAATGGTTGTGACTTGTCAGCTAATTACGAGATGAAACACTTGATATATTGGAGCCAACCTTGGAGACCTCTGATTTGTTTGATATTATGAGGTGGAGGCATTTCCATTATAGTTTGTACCTTTGCCAGATCCACCTCAACTCCTTTGCAGAGATGATATAGCCAAGTAAATTTCTTGAAGTAACCCCAAATGCACATTTCTTAGGGTTAAGATGTAGCCTAAATTTTTCCATATGATCTAGTATAGGACCTAGATCAGTGAGATGTGTCTTTCTATCCATATTTTTAGCAAGTGTGTCATCCACATAGTCCTCCATTGTCCTATGCATCATGTCATGAAATATTGTAGTGACATCTCTTTGATAAGTAGCTCCAACATTTTTTAGACCAAAGGGCATAAAATTCCAATAGAATGTACCCCATGCACAAGTAAAAGTGGTCTTCTCTTGGTCCTCTGGTGCAATTTTGATTTGATTATAACCAGAGAAACCGTCCATTAGCGAATACATTTCATATCCTGCTGTCATATCCATGATCATGTCAATATTGGGAAGCGGAAAATCATCTTTGGGACATGCCAAATTTAAATCTCTAAAGTCTGTGTAGACCCTGATAGATTTTTCATGTTTAGTCACTGGGACTATATTAGAGATCCACTTTGCATAATCAATCGCTTGGATGAACCCAGCTTTTAGAAGTTTTTCCAATTCTTCCTTGATCAATAAAGCCACATGCAGATGCATATTTCTAAGTTTTTGTTTGATAGGTTTCACACCTAGAGCTATTGATAAGTGATGCATAATGAGATCAGGATCCACACCTGGCATGTTAGAATACGTCCATGCAAAATTTATCTTTTTTCTCCTGGAAGAATTCTGTGAATTCCTTAAGTTCTTCTGTAGATAATGACTTGGCCACATGAATGATATGTGGATGTTCTTCTGTTCCTAGATTTATTAGCTGAGTTGGTTCAATTAACATTGATGAGCGTTCCTAGAAGTGACTCAGAAGCACATCAAGTATCTCATCCTTAGGCACTTCAGAGAGGTTTTCACCTTTGGATACATCTTTTCTTTTTACTTTTTTTTTGGCTCTGATACTGCCATAATGTGGTTTTCACCATCAGAGCGCCTATTTTTTCTTCTTTTAATTTTTCAAATAAGATACTTGATGTCAGCCTTAGTAATGTTGACACTTTCTTCACTAGTAGAGGACGTCACGGGTTCAATAATGTGAAGGTAGCAGGCTAGAGTGTAATCATTCTGGAATGTAAGGACTTCACTAGATGAAGAAGGGGAATTCCAGTCTATTAATTTAGGATGTTGGAGGGAAAGAGATGTGATAGGTTCAAGTGCGTTCATAGTATAGTCATTGAAAGTGTTAACTAGCAAGCTGAGAGCTAAACCGATCTCATCCTAAGGTGTGTTTGAATCCTTTTGATCCCTTACAACCGAAGTAGAAGACATGTTAACGTTTATAGACTCAGACTCATTAGGCATTTCACTAGACCCCTCACTTATGTCGAGAAGTCTTTCATGAGATCCTTCTGACAAACTATCAAACTCATATTCATGAGAGTCTGTATCCAAAATCTAACTTGGGTGCTTACACCATGAAGGTTTTTGAGTTCTTGCAACACTAGCCTATTCTTGTGTCAACCGCTCTTGAAATTCTGGTGGCATGTACCATTCACCTTGGAAGTTAGGATCTTGTAAGTCTTTCCATTGCTCAAAAGTTAATGTCTCAAATGGGGTGGTTTTATCAGAATCACTGTTAGTATCAGCTATACTAAAGCGCAGCACAAATTTATCTGGCTCAACAAAGAATGCTGCCAGGTTTGGAGGAATGGGATAAGGAAAGAAATCCTCATCAAAGCTATCTTCTATGGTGTTGACTATAGATGTACCTTCAGGTTTTGGTGAAGGCTCTATTTCTGGCACAAATTTATTTATCCCCAGATGGAACGTGACCCTTTTGAAACCTAAACCAATGGTGTCTTTTGTCTTTTGACCTATAGCTTGAATAGGTTCAAGTAACCCATTACCATTCACTCCTATTGGGCCACTTCCTTTGTACCCCAAAAATTTCATAATCTTAAGACCTTCATTGTTGGGATTTAGTTCCTGACCCGGGGCAGTTTGTTCAGCTATGTTCTTTCCTTTACAAAGCCAAGCCTTGATAGCTCTTTCCTTGTCTTGATCTTCCAATGGTGTAGTAGACCATACAAAGGCACCATCATAAACTATCTCAGGAGAAGCAGAAGATCTATTTTTCTCAGAAGGTCTCCCATAAGAGCGAGGAGATAGGGGTAGAGATGATAATGATAGCATGGGTTCTATTTGATATCCCCCCATGCCAATGTCTATGATTTTCAGTGTCTGTTCCATGTCATTGAGCTTGGCATCATAGAGTTCTGTGTATTCTCTATTAGTTGGAACAAGACTATTAGCTGATTGAGTGAGAGCATTACAAGAAGAGCCCATACTGGTAGGAATTGTCACCTCCGCACCTTGAAAAGAAAACTTAATACACTGATGGTATGTGGAAGGAACCGCTTGCATCTCATGGATCCATGGTCTTCCTAGCAAAATATTATATGTAAGAGGAAGGTCTAGCACCTAATTTATGACATCTCTTTCAACTGGTCCAACCTAAATGGGAAGCACCACTAGACCTTTAGATTTTCTCTCTTCTTCATCATAGGCTTTTATGGTAATTATTTTGCGAGAATCTATGTGGTCTTCGCCATAACCTAGCTGAGCAAGAAAATGAGCAGAGCAAATATTAAGACCAGCACCATTGTCAATGAGAATGCGACAGACTAGTTGTTTGCCAATCATGACTTCTATATGTAGGGGAGCATTGTGTGGGTGAGTAATGAAGTGATCATCTTCTTTCGAGAAGGACAAATAGTGTGGTGAAGTCAGGTGACCCACCATGGATTGAAACTGATCCAGACTGATATCTTTGGGGACATTAGCTTCTGTGAGAGCTTTGTCTAGAATCTACATATGAGCAGGCAAGATCTTCAATAGCTAAACAATAGTTATCTGAGCATTGGTCCTTTGAAGCTGGTGAAGAATTCTATAACCAACAGTAGGAGGTGTAGGGACCACCTTCGCGGTCTTGTTGGCAGAGCCAACAATAGTCTTATTTGCAGTTTGTTTGGGCGTAGACATAGCAGCAGAAGGGTTAGGACCCTTGATAGTGATTTTAGCCTGAGATCTAGTAACAACATTTGTACAATCTTGAGATGTTTCAGATTCTGATAATCAAGACCATAGGCCTCTCAAGACAAATGGGGTTCTGGGTTTAGAAGCATTCCCACTTCCATTGCTAGTAAACATATTGCAATATTCCACTTCCACTGGTTCAATCATGTTGATAACATTATCGTAAGTGGTATGTGTGTAATTAACTTTGGCATTATTATTCTGAGTGTTGGAGGACTCGCCTTTCTCATGATGAGGAAAGGGATCTTTAAAAGCTTGATGATCCAAATTCTTGTTATGATTTTCCACAACGATAACCTTGTTATCAATCAAATCTTAGACTTTATGATGCAATTGGAGACATGTAGCAGTCTATGACCTTTGTTTTGATGGTAGTCACAGTAAGCATTCTCATTCCACCAATGAGGTCATGGTTGCGGATCGTATAGATGTTTCTCCAAAGGAGCAAGAATTTGATTTTGCACCAAAGTTTTGAAAACCACATCAAGCGATTCTCCCAAAGAGGTAAATTCACACTTGGGTCACACTGCTTAAGGTTTGTTGCCAGAAAGTCTAGAAGGCTGTTGAGTATTGGTTGCATCCTTTTCAACAGCTTTGGTCACTTGTATACCAGAGGTGAGATTGAAGACCGGTTTTGAAGAAGTTGAAGTCACGTTATCGAGCACCCCATCATTCACAACATCCCTATTTTTGTTGGAAAATTTCCCTTTATCTTTGTTGGAAGATGAGGGGTTTTGTTTGTTATCTTTATTCAAGGTTAATTCACCTTTTTTAACCATGAATGCTTCTATTCTCATAGCCTATTTTATCATACTATCAAAGTTAAAGGGACCTTGAAGTTGGACTTGATACCCAAAATCAGGGGTGAGATTATCCAAGAATATATCGAGTTTCTCGGATTCAGGTATTTTGCAAGGGTACTTTGTGCAAAGTTGTCTCCATCTTTGGAGAAATGTTAAGAATGGTTCCCCTTGCCTTTGCTTGAGGTTGTAAAGGTCCCTTATGTTGATAGGATGTTGAATATTGTGAGAATAATGTTGTATAAAGAGATTGGCAATCTCGTCAAAAGTCTTGACACCAGTGGGCAGTCGCGAGAACCACTCCATAGCAGGTCCACCCAAACTTCATGGAAAAAGATGCATCAAATATGTTTGATCATGTATAAACTCCATTGATAAGGCACCAAATTCTCTTAAATGATCCTGAGGATCAGTGGTACCTAGATACTTGTCATATTTAGGAAGCTCTACACCTTTGGGGAAAGGTGGCATAACAATACTCTTATCAAATGGAAAAGGACATATGCTTTCCATTGTAAACTGTTGCATGGGTTTGTCCTTATCTTTCATAAGTTGGCTGATTTGACCTTGCATGTCTTGAATTATCTTATGCAACTTGGAGGTCTCACTTTCCTCTTCCTTAGCGACAAGCGTTTCCACTTGGAAGTTTGCAGGTAACTTGACCCCTTGTTTTGCCAACTCTAGGAAGTATTTTTCTTTTTCTTCCGCAAGGAGTATTTCCATCATTTTGATGAGAGCTTTATTAGACTTTGCTATGTCTATGTCATTTTGAGTTATTGGCTCATCATCATTGCCAAGGATTTCATAAATACTATAAGTCTGATCTTGACCTTGGTGATGTTCTTCTTCTTGATGACCTTGTTCATGTTGAGATTGGTTGTGACCTTGTGTGTAATTGAAAGGAGATGTCATCTTGTCAACGCAAAATTGTTCTGTATGCACTCCTTCAGTATGAGTGTGAGTATCGCGTTGAGGACTCGTAACCAATGTGCTCTTCACTGAATCAAAAGGATTGAATTTCTGGAAAGGATCACTAAGGCAGTGAGGATCGTTAATAGGATCAACCCAAATGGGTGATTTTGTGAAGCCTAGTTGATCTGAAAGAAATGAATTATGCTGATCTTGAAACAATGGATTAGAACACACTTGCAACACTAGTTTCTGATTAGGACTCGAATCTATACTAAATGGGGAAGAGGAATGTGAGGATCCCTCTTGATTTTCAACTTGAATAATGGGTTCATAATGACCTTTTCCTTGATTGCGTGGTTTACTTCTACCTACTCCAAAACTGCGTATGGGAAAAATATTACCGCTCCTAGTCGTAACAAGCATAGATGAAGCCGAAACAAGAGGAAACTTAAGATCTGACTAAGAACTCTATCTCTAGAGATATCAAAAAAAAGGTAATAGGCTAGAACAACAAAGGTGTGAGATGCACCCAGCACGAGTTGTCGAGAGTATGGCTAGAACAGCCGAGATATGACGATCATGTCGTAAGGTATGAAAACACAAAAAAGATAGGACAAAGACAAAGAGACAAGACAAGTTTGAGTAAGAATCAGTTAGTTCACAACTCGAAGCAACTAGTTTCAGACTGCAGACAATGAGGAAATAAGCAATCAGACCCCAGACAAAAGGTAGATGAAGCAAAAAGTTCACCAGTTAACAAGAAAAAGGTCGCTATTTTGGATACCAAGCTACAGATTCAAGTGAGGAAATTCCTTGCCATGCGGGAAAGTGCTAACTTCGTGCAAGAAAATGCCAGCTCACGCGAGAAAGTGCTAGGTTTCTAAAAGTTCACGCGAGAAAAGACCAAATTTTGGTAAACAGACTCAGTTTTTGAGATAATACCAGATTTTGAGACATTGTAGGAACTGTTCTCTAAATTTTTTTTCAGGTTTAGGATAGTTTTATGATGATACAAATCAGCAATCTCCGTTTCAAGGTGACAAGCACTCATTTACAGACATGAAGTTTCAATCAAGCAATAGTGACACAAACAACAGTCATAAACAATTCTACGAAGGACAAATAAACTTGGTAGAATAATGGGAGTCTTTTTTTGATGATGATTCAGACAGTTTAAGACTCAAGAACAAACACTCAATTATCTCTACAAAGAAAATTGGTTGAGAAGACAAAATCTGTGCTCCGCTGTCTTATGCGTATGCGTGCACCTCACACAGTAGTGTCACCATCGAAAGAGCACCCATGGTTTTGGTGTTTCCAAGGACTAAGTATATATCTTCAAAGGTTACCCTTAAATAGGGGCCAATGTCATATACCACTTTAAGCATCCAGGTGCATACCTATGTCTAGAATCTAGGGGAGAGATTCTTCCCTCTCCTTGCGCACAGATTATGTCTCCTTTCAGAGGTGAATCAGGTAGGCATCTAACTAAGAGAGTGTTTAGTAGGCTTTCGTTCACAATAAACTTTGGTGCCTCTGATACAGAGTTGGGGCCTCGCAGCCACACCAACACTTGTAAGTCATACACCCTTGCAAGCAAGGCTAGGAGAGGCACCGCTCAGTACAAAAAACAAGGCTTTCTCACGATGATAGTCAAAATCATGAGAAAGAAGTTACCATGGCTTTGGAGTCTTTGGAATCAACAAAGAAGAATTTATTAGAGTGAGGTGGAATCACCGGAGAAAGGTGTGTACTGACTTGGGTCGTTCCCAGAGGTTCAAATTTTGGCAGGTCCTCTAAAGGTGACACAACTTGGTTTGGATTCAAGGGTTTGATTTTATGATTCTCTCAATGAGAGAAGAGCATACTTCTCTACCTTTTCACTTCACCAAACACATCAACCATATTCATCACCGAGAAAGTTTCACTCCACCAAATCCACAAGCCTTTGGGTTTCTGATTCTCTCAAAGAGAGAAGAGCATAATCCCCTAACAAGTAGAAGTGCTAAAGATTCACTATCTTGCTTTGCTTCCCCAAGTATCTGTCATGCTAGCAACATTTGGGTCTTAGTTTCATCCATGGGCATCACTTCCATGTAATGAAGAGCCTATTCCCCTACTTTGCTATCGGGATCCTTATAAAATTTTAACAAAGCCCTATTTAAACTATGTGAATGAAAAGCAGTAAACAAACATGACGTTTTAATTATGCCTTTGACAATCGTCCTGCAAGCAAACTGTTAGAAAGTTTTTTTTGATCTTTGACAAGTAAACCCATAAACCACTATTATACCACAACAAAAATAAAAAATCGTAAAATCACAGCAGAGAGCAGATGTCAGAAAAAAGAAGCAAATTACAAATTCTAGAAACTATGTGTCTGTCTGCTAAAGTTTGCGCGAGCAAGTACTTCGCTGTGTGTGAGAAAGTGCTTCGAAGCATGCAAGATTTTTTTTCTTCATGCGACAGAGTGCTACAAAGAGCAAAAATTCACATGGCTCGACACAAAACTTCATGTGATACTCTGTACCAGTGCAGTACAGACGTATGGCAGAGTTCCCAAATCACTATCAAAAAGTTCAAAAATGAGGCCAGAAATCATTTTTTCCACCCCACGATGGGTGCTAAAATGTGTGTACTTGAATTGTGGCCTCTAAATCAGGCACAAACTCAGCATAGTATTTACTCAATTGTTCAATTCACAAAGACAAACATTAATTGTTTATCCTGCAAATTCAATTGAAGCAACTTGCTGCCTCCTAATCAGTTGGGGATGTCGAATTTACTCTCAGAATGAGAGCCAACAACCTGACCATTGCTAACATGGAGGATTTCTAAAGCATGAGAGAAGATGAAATTGCCATTAATCCATGAATGCACTACAGTTAATCTATGAAATGAGATTGCTCTTAATCTAGAAATGAATTGCAATAAATCTATGGAATCAAATGCAACTAGTCTAGAATTGAAATTGCAACTACTCTACGAAATGAAATTGCAATTTATCTAAGAAATGAAATACTCTTAATCTAGGAATGAAGTGCAATTAATCTAGAATTGAAATTGTATTTAAACTAGAAAGCTTGAGAGATGAAATTGAGATGTTAGATATGAAAATGAATTGCAAATAAGATCAACATATCTTTAATCCAAATTGAAATTATTCTAATTATGCAATTTAAACTCAAAAGCATGTAATAATCAATGCAAATTTCACTATAGATTTGATGCTCTCAAAAATCATCCTCCCAAATGAAGAAAAAGGGGTCCAATATATAGAAAACCATGGAAAGAGGGTGAAGAGTTTCTTGAAAAGAAACGGTTGCCCCTTCATTTTCATTTGAGACAAAAATGCAAGAATTATTTAATTAAAAGAGTGGATTATTGCCACATGAGTGACCTTTCATATAGAATTATGGAATTCTTTTTGAGGATAATCCATTCAATCAAGTAAATAACTAGTCAATTCCTTTTTATGTATATTAGCTAAAGGGGGCGGAATTAATTTAATTTAAAAGAACTTAGGACTTTAGAATTAAATCAATTAATCATAGGGATTTTTAGCTAATAAACCTTGATAATTTAGGAATTAAATATAATGTCAGATTCATGCAAATTTCAGTTTTCTACATTTGAGACTTAGTCAATTAAAGGCAATTAGGAGAAGAATTTGCCTAGTACAATAGGACTTCGATGATGAGAAAATTGAAGGAATGCACCAAAATTGATTAGGATTATAACATGCCAATTTTGGGGTGTTACAAAACCCACATCATCCTTGAAAAATCATCAACAAACAAAATGAAATACCTTTCTCCATAGTATGATCTTGTTTTAGTAGGACCGCATAAGTTTGTATGTACTAGATTCAATTTGTTTTCTGCTGAGTTATGCTTTCTTCTGAATGAGTTGCTTACATGCTTTCCCATCACACTTTCCCTACAAATAGTGTCAATTGGTCTTGCAATACTAGGAAGACCTCTTACTGCCTTTACATTTCTTATCTTTACTATGTTGTAAAAATTGATGTGACAAAGTCTTTTGTGCCATAGCCAACTGTCATCTACTTTTGAAACAAAGCAACTTACTTCTAGATTGAGCTTAAAGACATTACATTTAGTCTTAGAGCCTGATGCAATCATATCTCCTTGTTTTTTGTTAATGATGCACTTGTTGTCTTTGAATTCTAACTGATATCCTTTATCAAGCAATTGTCCAACACTTAGTAGGTTATGATGTAAACCATCAACATAAAGAACATCATTTGTCTTGTTCTTTCCATCTAAGGTGATAGAATCTCTGACTATGATAGGTTTGTGAATTTTATCTCCAAATATAACCATACCACCTTTGTACCTATCCATATGTACAAATCTATCTTTGTCTCCTGTCATGTGATGTGAGAATCCAATATCAATGATCCAGTCAGTTTTGATGTCTGCTTTGGAAACTAATGCTAACTCTTGTGTTTTCTTTTCATCTTCATTGTCCATTTCTTCAAGAATTTTCTCAATGTCTTTAATGGCAACGAATCCATTTTCATATTCTCCTAAATCTTCATTAGTTACACCTTCCTCAGCATGATATCACTCCTTAGTGTATTTGGGCTTGTAATCTGATCTAAACTTCTTGACTCTAGTAGGACATTTAGATGCAAAATGGCCAACTTTGTTGCATGAAAAACATTTGAATGGTAGTTTTCCTTCATATTTTCCTTTACCTTTTCTTTCTTTCTTGGAAATAATATAAATGATTTCTTCTAGTTCTGTATCCACTTCTTCTTTCTCTTTATTACTAGAGCTGCTCAAGGATTTCTTACCATGGACTGAGGCTTTGAAAGTTGTTTTACTTTTAGGTTCTCTCTTCAATCTTGATATCTCAAATGCAAATATTTTTCTAATCAAAGTTTCTCTCTTGAATTCTTTTGAAAATTTCATAGTCTCATCTAAGATATTGATCTTTCTCTCATAGTCTTCTATTAATGTAGTCATCAGTTTGTCCATTATGTCTTCCTCTAAAATCTCTCCACCATTGTTCTTGATTCCTGACACATATTCATTAATCCTCTGATTATAAGCTTTGATGTTTTCTTTAGGTAGCATCTCTAAGTTGTTATACTTGTTTTTCCATGTCTTTCTCTGTGCATTCTTTTCTTGGATTTCTCCTTCAAACATATCTTCCAAATACTTCCATATGGTGTAGGCTTTGTCTAGTTTCTTGATCTCAGAGAATTCACTGTCAGATAATGCACTTATAAGGGCTTCCTTGGAAATTGCATTAGCATTGAAAAAATCATTTTGTTTATTAGTAGCATCATCTTTTGCAAATTCTTTCAGAGAGGGAACAACAACTTCTTATGTGGCTATTTCAAAAACCTCAAAACCAACGCACTGTAGATGTGTTATCATTTTTTTCTTCTAATAAGATAATTATCTCCATCAAACTTAGGACTCTCTTTTCTAAAGTATGCCATCTGATCTACCTTAAGCTATTAAGCTTTCTCTCCAATGCACTTGGCTCTGATACCAATTGTTAGGAATAGTCCCAAGAGATAACGGAGAGGGGGGGTGTATCAGTTATCTACAATATTCAATTATTTTTCAATTAAGTACAAATTAACTTTAAAGATAAATTCAATAAGATAACACAGAATTGAACAACACAATTTTGGTGACAGGGAAAACCAAATTAGGTAAAAACCCCAGTGGGAATTAGCACCCACAAGTAATTGTACTAGTTTATAATGATCATTTTTAGAAGATCTTGCAAACCTGTTAGGAGTTGATCTTTATAATGCAATGAGTACAGAGACCTGATCAAAGGTCAGACCCTGTTAGGAGTCTTTTACAAGTAACCCTGTTAGGGGTGAGGACATACTGTCCAAGAGCTCACTACTCAAATGATGAAGGCTACAACCTTCTGTATGGAAGATATACACTATATATGATAATGAACTATTTGAATAGACCTTCTATCTTGATTAGTTCCATTGAATTTTAATCTTCTTCTACTTCTTCACATAGATCTTTAACTTTTACTGTCTAACTTTCTGCACTGCTCTGCGTTTTCTTTTTCACTACATTTTCACTCTTTGCAATCACAATTGAACTTCTATTTGTATCTTCCCCAAGGATAAGGTCACGACGGCTGTAGAAAACACTTCAAAAACTTCCTTGTTAGCTTAACTAAGCATGCAATCAAAATTAGGACCTTGCAAATCAAGATGTGTGGAAGCATCGCTTCACATAGTCGACTCTACCAAATTAACTCAAACATCATGCTTCTATTGAAACACATTTAGATCCTTTGGATAATCATCATTAACTCATAACTAAACATGAATATAAACACATATATCCCAAAGATAGGAACAACTCAAGAAATAGTGTAAATACGCCGGCTCTTAACAGATAATCTCCAGAAACTGTAAGTGCCAAAATAGATTAACATAACTCATCTGTAACTGCATATATGAATTTGCATGTATGAACATTGCATCAACAACATGTCTACAACATAGATGTAAACATGCAAGGTTCCAGAATATCTGTACTGATAGGACACTACTGTATATTATATGTTGTCATCAATGAAAAACATACAATAAATTATTTGCACAAAAGTAAATCTCCAACAATCTTCCCCCTTTGACATTGATGGAAATATATGATATGAAAAACACCATTAAACCAAAGTATCCTTCTTATTTTTACAATCTTCTCAATATCCTCATCAAAAGCTCATCTTAACTACTGCATCTCTTTTTACTGTATTTTTCATTTCTGTATACTCCCCCAGAGTATATGCTCCCCCTTACTATATACTCCCCCTTTGAAATCAATGGAAAAGGGCACCAAAAATAATTAAGCACAGGTACTACTCCAGAAGTAGAGTAGTCAACCATTCATCAGTCACCTAGGACTGATGCTCTTGCTGCAAATTCTAATCAGACCTAGGAAAGGGAATTACTCCCAGCTTCTCCCTGAGATACTCAAAATTATCTTTTGATAAAGGCTTTTTAAAAATGTCTACTAACTGTTCTTTAGTGCTCACATAATCCAACTTTACTTCTTTGTCTGCAGATTTTTCTCTTAGAAAATGATATTTGATCTCAATGTGTTTTGTCTTTGCATGCATCATAGGGTTCTTTGACATATTGATAGTTCTAGTGTTATCACAGTGAATAACAATAGGATAATCAATCTAAATACCAAAGTCTTTAATCATCTATTTGATCCAAACCATTATTGAACAATTTAATGCTGCTGCAACATACTCAGCTTTTGATGTTGACTGAGAGATACAATTCTGCTTCTTTCTTTTCCAAGTAACCAACCTGTCTCAAAGAAATACTGCTCCTCCTGAGGCACTCTTCCTGTCATCAACACAACCTTTCCAATCTGCATCTGTATACACATGAAATTATATATTCTCTGAGTTAGTATACCATAAACCATAGTCTATAGTCCCTTTTAAGTATCTGAATATTGTTTTTATTGCCATTAGGTGATTTTGTTTGGGTTTAGCTACAAATCTTCCAACAATGCCAACTGCATTAGAAATATCTGGTCTAGATTGAGTAAGATATATGAGTTTTCCAATCATAGACTTGTATAATGTCTTTTCAACTGCTATGGAATCATCTTATTTAGAAAGCTTGCTTCCTGTTATCATAGGGGTGCTTACTGGTTTGTAATCTTCCATTTTGAAAGTCTTCAATATCTCCTTCACATACTTAGACTGATTTATGAATATGCCTTTGTCTGTTTGTTTTACATTCAATCCCAAAAAATATTTGATAGGTCCAATCATGCTCATTTAAAACTCACTTTGCATCTCTTTGGCAAATTCTGCACTAAGCTTGTTAGTACCTCCAAAGATAATGTCATCAACAAAGATAGAAACAAGTAGTAGTCCATTTGGTGTCTCTCTCATGAATAAGTTGCAATCTTCTGCTCCCTTCTTGAATCCAATCTTTGTCAAGTAACCATCAAGTCTCTTATACCAAGCTCTTAGGGCCTATTTATGTCCATAAAGGTCTTTCTTTAGTCTGCATACCATGTCTAGCTTGTCTGATAAATTAAATCCTTCAGGCTGTTCTATGTAAACTTCTTACTTCAAGTCACCGTTCATAAAAGCTGACTTGACATCCATTTGATATACTTTAAAGTTCTTGAATGTTGCATAGGCCAAAAACAACTTGATAGCTTCTAGTCTTCTCATAGGGAAAAATGTATCAGTGTAGTCTATTCCTTCTCTTTGTGCATATCCTTTACATACCAGTCTTTCTTTGTTTCTTACCACTATACCTTCTTCATTCATCTTATTCCTGAATATCCACATTGTTCCAATCACATTTTTGTCACAAGGTCTAGGAACCAATTCCCATGTATCATTCTTGATTATCTAATCTAATTCTTCTTTCATAGCTTTCTGCCAATCTAAATCATTAGATGCATCTTCAACACTTAAAGGTTCAATTTATGAAAGTAAACATAGCTCTTCATCAACCGTTAAACCTTTTGCTTTAGATGTTGTCAAAACTCTACTGCTCTGATCTCCAATGATATCTTCCTTTGAATGGTATCTAGTTGTGAATTTTGGAACTTTAGGTGCGACATCTTCATCTGTAATCTGTGATTCCTCTTTTCTTGTTTCAAGGTCATTTCATGATGCATCGATACAATCAAACATTTCTTCAATAACTGTTTCTTTTCTGCTAGGCCTGGGTTCATCTTCAATCATAGTATCTTTCTTGAATCATGAAATTTTCATCAATCTTCACATGTGTACTTTCAATTATCTTCTTCAATCTCAAGTTAAAAAATTTATATGCTTTGCTTTTAGTAGAATAACCAAGGAAAATACCTTCATCGCTTCTGTCATAAAACTTACCAGCACCATCATCTCTCTTGATGTAGCACTTGTTTCCAAAGATTCTAAAGTATTTTACTATTGGTACATTACCAAAATAAAGTTCATAGTGTGCCTTATCTATGTCACCTGGCCTTAATTGTATTCTGTTGATAGTATAGACTATTGTATTGAATGCATCTCTCCAATAGGTGTGTGCAACTTTTCCTTCTATCATGATAGTGCACAATGTGTCAAGTATGATCCTATTTCTTCTTTCTAAATCCCATTTTTTTGAGGGGTTCTAGGAGCACTCAACTGTCTTTTGATCCCATGTTCTTCACAATACTCATAAAATTGGTCAGAGGTGAATTCTCCTCCTCTATCTAATCTCAGACACTTTAGTTTTAATCTAGACTCATTTTCAACTTTAGCTTTGAATATTTTGAACTTCTCAAAAGCTTCAGACTTGTCTTTTAAAAATGAAACCCACCTCATCCTTGAAAAATCATCAACAAACAAAATGAAATACCTTTCTCCATAGTATGATCTTGTTTGAGTAGGACCACATAAGTCTGTATATACTAAATCTATTTTTTTTTTTTGTTGAGTTTTGCTTACTTTTGAATGAGCTCCTTACATGCTTTCCCATCACACATTCCCTGCACATAGTATCAAATGGTCTTGCACTACTAGGAAGATCTCTTACTTCCTTTACATTGCTTATCTTTACTATGTTGTAAAAATTGATGTGACAAAGTCTTTTGTGCCATAGCCAACTGTCATCTACTTTTGCAACAAAACAACTTACTTTTGAATTGAGCTGAAAGACATTAACTTTAGTCTTAGAGCCTGATGCAATCATATCTCCTTGTTTTTTTTTAATGATGCACTTGTTGTCTTTGAATTCTAACTGATATCCTTTGTCAAGCAATTGTCCAACACTTAGTAGGTTATGATGTAAACCATCAACATAAAGAACATCATCTATCTTGTTATTTCCATCTAAGGTGATAGAACCTCTGCCTATGATAGGTTTGGGAGTGTTATCTCCAAATCTAACCATACCACCTTTGTACCTATCCAGATGTAGAAATCTGTCTTTGTCTCCTGTCATGTGATGTGAGCATGCACTGCCAATGATCCAGTAAGTTCTGATGTCTGCTTTGGAAACTAATGCTAGCTCTTATGTTTTATTTTCATCTTCATTATCCATTTCTTCAAGCATTTTCTCAATGTCTTTAATGACAATGAATCCAATTTCATCTTCTCCTGAATCATCATCAGTTACACCTTCTTCAACATGATAGCATTCCTTAGTGTATTTGGGCTTGTAATCTGATTTGAACTTCTTGACTCTAGTAGGACATTTAGATGCAAAATGACCAACTTTGTTGCATAAAAGACATTTGAATGGTAGCTGTCCTTCATATTTTCCTTTACCTTTTCTTTCTTTCCTAGCAATCATAGAGATGATTTCTTCTAGTTTTGTATCCACTTCTTCTTTCTCTTTATTACTAGAGCTGATTAAGGATTTCTTACCGTGGACTGAGGCTTTGAAAGCTGTTTCACTTTTAGGTCCTATCTTCAATCTTGATATCTCAAATGCAGAGATTTCACTAATCAAAGTTTGTCTCATAAAGTATTTTGAAAATTGCATAGTCTCATCTAAGATATTGATCTTTCTCTCATAGTCTGCTATTAATGTAGTCATCAGTTTGTCCATTATGTCTTCCTCTGAAATTTCTCCACCATTGTTCCTGATTCCTAACACTGCTTCATTAATCCTCTGATTATAATGTCTGATGTTTTCTTTAGGTAGCATCTCTAAGTTGTTATACTTCTTTTTCCATGTCTTTATCCCTACATTCTTTGCTTTGATACCTCCTTCAAACATATCTTTTGAATACTTCCATATGGTGTAAGCTTTGTCTAGTTTCTTGATCTCAGAGAATTCACTGTTAGATAATGTACTTATAAGGGCTTCCTTGGCAATTGCATTAGCGGTGAATACATCCTTTTGTTTATTAGTAGCATCATATTTTGCAAGGTCTTTCAGAGAGGGAACAACAACTTCTTATGTGGCTATTTTAGAAATCTCATAACCAACGCATTGTAGATGTGTTATCATTTTGTTCTTCCAATCAAGATAATTATCTCCATCAAACTTAGGACTCTCTTTTTTGAAGTATGCCATCTGATTTACCTTAAGCTAGTAAGCTTTCTCTCCAAGGCACTTGGCTCTGATACCAATTGTTAAGAATAGTCCCAAAAGATAACTAAGAGAGGTGGGGGGGTGAATTAGTTATCTACAAGATTCAATTCTTTTTCATTTAAGTACATAATAACTTTAAACATAAACTCAACAAGATAACACAAAATTGAACAACACAATTTTGGTGATGGGGAAAACCAAATTAGGTAAAAACCCTGATGGGAATTAGCACCCATAGATAACTGTACTATTTTATAATGATCCTTGTTAGAAGATCTTGCAACCATGTTAGGAGTTGATCTTTATAATGCAATAACTACAGAGACCTGATCAAAGGTCGGACCCTATTAGGAGTCTTTTACAGGTAACCCTGTTAGGGGTGAGGACACACTGTCCAAGAGCTCACTGCTCAAATGATGAAGGCTGCAACCTTCTATAAGGAAGATATACACTATATATGATAATGAACTATTTGAATAGATATGCTATCTTGATCAGTTCCAATAAATTGTAATCTTCTTCTGCTTCTTCACATAGATATTTAACTTTTACTGTCTAACTTTCTGCACTGCTCTGTCTTTTCTTTTTCACTACTTTTTCACTCTTTGCAATCACAATTGAACTGCTATTTGTATCTTCCCCAAGGATAAGGCCATGATAGATGTAGGAAACACTTCATCAACTTCCTTGTCAGCTTAACTAAGCATGCAATCAAAATTAGGACCGTGCAACTCAAGATGAGTGGACGCGTTGCTTCACATAGTTGGCTCTACCAAATTAACTCAAACATCACGCTTCTGTTGAAACATGTTTAGCACCTTTGGATATTCATAATTAAATCACAAATAAACATGAATATAAACATGCATATCCTGAAGATAGGCGCAACTCAAGAAACAATGTAAATATGTCAGCTCTTAACAAATAATCTCCAAAAACAGTAACTGCTAAAATAGATTAACATAACTTATTTGTAACTGCATATCTGAATCTGTGTGTATGAACATTGCATCAAGAACATGTCTACAACATAGATGTAAACGTGCAAGGTTCCAGAATATTTGCACTAATAGGACACTACTGTATATTATATGTTGTCATCAATGACAAACATACAATCAATTATTTGCATAGAAGCAAATCTCCAACATATTCTAGAAAAAATATTTGAAAGAATGGAAGGATATAAGCTTCGCTTGAATCCTACAAAGTGTGTTTTTGGAGTTGTTTCCAAAAATATCCTAGGCTATATCATCTCTCAACGAGGTATTGAAGTGGATCCTGAAAAGGTGCAAGCCATTTTAGAAATGCCTCCGCCAAACACTCTAAGGAAGCTGATAATTCTAAAAGGGAAACTATAGTCTACCGACCGGTTTATTTCACAACTCACAGATAAATGCTAGTCATTTCAAAATCTACCGCATAAAGGTGTGACTTTCCATTGGAATGAAAAATTTGAGTACTTGTTCCAACAACTGAAATATTATCTATTGCATCCACCAATATTGTTGCCTCACATTTCAGGAAAGCCATTTATCTTGTACATTTCTACCACAAAAATCGCATTGGGTGCTCTTCTTGCACAAAATGTTGAAAAGGGATGAGAAAGAGATATTTATTACATCAGAAGAACTCTGGTTGAATATGAATTAAACTACTCACTCATTGAATGACCCTTCCTTGTTGTGGTTTTTGCAACACAAAAGTTAATACATTACATGCTACACAGAAAACCAGGCTCATGTCCTAGATTGATCCATTGAAGTATCTTCTAGGAAAAGTAGCCCTCATGGGTCACCTAGCCAAATGGGTCATGCTCCTAAGTGAGTTTGACAAATATTATGTAGATAGAAAAGAAATAAAAGGTAAGGTGATAAAAGATTATCTTGCTGAAGCACCAGTTTGAGATGATCACCCGTTGCTTTTAGAATTTCTAGATGAGGCTATTTTTTCCTTCACTGAATCTAATGAATGGAAACTCTATTTTTATGGCTCATACACTCAGCATGAATTAGGGACAGACATCATGTTTGTTACCCTACAAGGCGATGTCATACCAAAATCTTATAGAATCACATTTTCATGCACCAACAACATCGTCAAATATGAAGCACTAGTCACTGGACTCAAACTTGCTATTCACTGGAAAATCCAACACCTCAAGGTTTATGGTGATTCTCAATTAGTCATTCGATAGGTCACTGATGACTATGAAACTAAGGATGAAAAGCTAGTACCTTACAAACAGTTGGCTGAATTTCTCAAGGAGCAATTTGTCACAATCATTTTTCGCCAACTTCCTCAGATACATAACAAATAGGTAGATGCTATGGCCACTATTTAATCTATGATCGACATGCCAAATAATGAAGAAATATGTGAATTTATCATTGAGTAGCTATTTCTTCCTGCATTCAACATTCCACAATCTGAGCTCGTGTGTGACATTGTTGGTCCCAATTCCCCTTGGTATCAAGATGTTTACAACTACCTACATGCCTAGATATTACCCCCAACCCTATCCCAAAACAAAATCTAAGCTCGTATCCATTAAACCTCCTATTATTTCATCATCGGTGATACCCTTTATAGGAGAGCCTATGACCAAACCCTCCTTAGATGCCTCAATTCCTGAGAGGCTGACACTGCTTTACATGAGGTCCACGATGGTATTTGTCATGGACATTTCAATGGTTTGAGTATTGCCAAGAAGATGGTCAGAGTAGGATATTATTGGCCCACCATGGAGCAAGATGCTCATAAATTTGATAAGAAATGTTATAAGTGCCAGATTCATGGAAATTTGATTCATGCTCCGGCATAGGATCTACAACCAGTGGTTTCTCCATGGCCCTTTTCTCAATGGGCATTTGATCTTGTAGGGAAGATTACACCCCTATCTTTTTATGGCCATAAGTATATCAACATGGTCACTGAGTACTTTACCAAATGGGTGGAAGCTATCCCGATGACATACATCACCGACAAGCAAATTTCCAGATTCATCCTGAATTATATCATTATCCACTATGGAGTTCCTCTAGCCATTATTACTTATCATGGTAGCCCATTCCAGAACAAAGATGTTACAAAGCTTTGTGAGAAATTCAAAATCCATCATGGATTTTATAGCATTTATCATCCATAAGGAAATGGCCAAGTAGAGGCATCCAACAAAAAAATCATTAAGATTCTCCAAAAGACTATCAATGATGCTGGTCGTGATTGGC
Source organism: Thuja plicata (assembly GCA_018584345.1). NCBI lineage: Eukaryota > Viridiplantae > Streptophyta > Pinopsida > Cupressales > Cupressaceae > Thuja > Thuja plicata. Next base: position 3,376,080 of record MU225526.1, read on the forward strand.
ACCTACAACTAAATCTAGCTCTGTGGGCTTACAGAACCAATATTTGCACCCCCACTGGTGCTACTCCATACTCTCTAGTCTATGGCATTGAGGCCATATTACCCCTTAAGGTTGAAATACCATCACTGAGAGTGTCCTTACAAGGCATTATTGATGATGAGCAGTATAGAGTTTTTAGATTACATGACCTCGAAATGCTTGATGAGCAGAGACAAACCACCTTGGTACACTTGCAATCCTATCAAAACTGTCTCAAATAGAGTTACAACAAAAAATTTCTGTAGACGTCCAAAATCGTCCTTATATTAATTTAATTAATATCCCCATAACACTATAATTAATTTTAATTTATTATATCTGTTATATTCTTCTATCTATTTAATTAAATTTATTTAGTTAAATATGA
>MU225526.1:3394049-3425676 GCA_018584345.1 Thuja plicata
TAAAACACTTGCTTTGGGATTTCATTTTGAATATGCTAACCCTTTTGAATCTTGTTATTTGATGGTTAATCTTAATGTTTGCATGTTTTAGTGTTGTCCCTTGCAGGTAGGTTTTTATCACATACAATTCTAAGCTCACCATTTTGAGATTAGAGAATTGGTTCTAAAGATGAATTACAAAACCCAGCCACATAGAGAGAAGGCTGAAAAATTTGAACCAAATTGGACGACCCTTATATAGTCACAACAACATATGGGTCTGGGGTGTATCAGCTTGCAACACCAGAGATAGAACCATTGCCTGAAGCACTGAACAACATGCACCTCCATAAGCATTATGCATGATCCTGAAAAAGTATAAAAAAAATTACAAAAATTTCTAAAAAAAATACATAAAAATTGAAAAAATTTCTAAAAAAATATCACAAAAATAAAAAAAGAGAAAAAGCAAAAAAATCAAAAAGAGAAAAAATGGTTGCCTTGATGAAAACCTGGTAAACATGTATCTTGGCATGCAAAAATAGAAAAGAAGAGAAAAATCCCATCCACAAGTGAAAACCTGGCAAACAGGCGCTTTGGGCAAGTACCATGGTGAAAACCTGGGAAACAGGCGCCAGAAGTAGTAAGTTGTTGCTCCAATGTCTATCATGATTCCACCTGGTATCCTGATGTCCTTTCATGATCACATCTTTCAATCTGCATTGACCCTAGTTCCCCTTTATGGCCTGTAACTGGTTGATCTTCTTTGTCTTACCCTTGGTATACCTAGTCTATCTGTCTTTATGGCCTCTGCACATAGCCTCTTTGTTGTTTGGGGGCAGATTCCTGGCAATGAGTGTCTTTGAATTTGAACTCAAACTAGGGGCAAGACCCTGAATGTGGTTTATCCATGAGATTCCTCGACTATCCGATTGGAGATAACAACTTTTAAATATCTTAATGACCTAAAAAAAATCCTAAAAATCATAATAAGCACCTCAAATTTCAAAAAAATCAAATAATGTCCTGAAAAAATTGCTAAAAATTAAATACTATCCTGAAAAAAGACCCTAAAAATCAAATATGATGTTGAAAAAATCCTAAAAATCATAAAAATTCCTGAAAAAAGATCACAAAAAAATCCAAATATATCAAAAATCCTAAAAATTTCAAAATCTCTTAAAAAATCTGCAATAAATTTGTACATACTATCTTCTTTTTGCAAATCAAACATCATGTTTGTAAACATCAGTGGTAGATGTATCATCCTTCCGTGCTTAACAAAATCATGTTCTCACAAATGTGATCTGAATCATTGTGACTCAACATTAAATCTAGTTGGACTATTCAATCTTTCGACCTTTGCTATCAATCAATCTGTCCAAGCTATCAATCAATTATCAAATTAGTCAATTTGCAATCTAAGTTATCAATCAATGAACATTTAATGCAAGTAATAAAAGATCAGAATGGCTATTGGCTCACATTGTTTCAGTGAGTATTTTTTATTTTCTTTTTTGATCATGTTCCTATGCTACTCGATGATATTATTTGAACTTATGAGAGTAGTTGGGATGGTTCATGACCAGTTGTTTTCACTTTACTTTTTCTGCTTGTTCGATGATCTCATAAAATTCTGGGGCATGTCTGCTACATGTTTCAGGATGGAGAAGATCATCCTTTGTCTGCTTCGTATTTGTCTATGCAAAAATGATGACTTTCTCACTCTGGATTTTGTGGCACGATGTGCCGCATCCACTTTTGCAATATCAAAATAAGCTCTTATAACACAATTGCACTTTTGAAAGCCAACATCTGTCTACTAACATTTCTTCATCTAAATTTGACTTTCTGCTAACACTTCTTCAGTTAGACCTCGCAGTTGTCTTGGTCTAGTACTATGGTATATCAAAAATAGGCGCATCCTACATACATGCATTCATAACAAGGAAAAACAAAAAAACCATGTGCATTTTTCATTCATTCATAAATGAGAAAAATTTCAAACACACATTTACATTTTGCATCCATACATTTCAAAAATCAAAAAGGAAAAAAACAATGTTTGCATCCATAACATATATTATTGTGTAACAAAGGACATACATTGCAATATATAAGCATCATCATATAACAAGAAAGTAAAGCATATACATAAGCATCCATCCTATGCATCATAAATTAGTTGCATATCATATATATGTGTCTCAAAAAAGTATCAGAGTACAAAAATCAAGGTGTTTGTATACACGAAGGCCCGCAGGCTCATAATCTATCACATATCTATCAAAAGTGTCCCTCTGCTAGAGAGAACCTCCTGTCAACCCCTTCTCTCTTGGTCCTCTTGATCCCTATCCTATCTAGAAGATGAGGCTCCCCTTGTCTGATGACCTCTCTATCTTGATCTAGGTGGCCCCATTGGTCCTAGCACTCCCTTGCTGATCTGTGTCCTATGGGAGTGTGATCTACTGGACGATGCTCTATAAATCGGTGCCCACTACTCTCGTGACACATCTCTCTTGTACATGTCCTTCCAATATTGTGACTCTACTCAAGAATCCCCTAACATCTCTACAACCATGTGTGTGCTGGCATATGTCACGACTCCTCCTCGACTCTCTATGCCCTAGCCATAGCTATATCTCAAGAGGTGAGCAATGTATCCCTCTTTGCTATCAACCTGTCTATATGTGCTGTTAATGATGATCATTCGACAATCCATGATACATGATCTATAGCCCACACATCTCTATCAGTATCTCTCTCAAGTGTCAAATGGTCTATTTGGATTGTAAGCTCAACAATACGCTATCTTTAATCCTCAAACCTGTCATCAGGACCCTATCTATCATCCTCATATGGCAGATCATCCTTGTCCTCATCCACCTACATCGACATATCACTGAGATCCCTATCAGCATCATCATCCTCCTCCTCACTCTCCTCATCATCCTTGTCATCCTCATCTGAATCCTCCTCCTCATCCTCCTCCTCAGTGCTCTCATCTCTGGGTATCTGCACTCTCAGTACTGCCACATCCAAATCTGTCAGAGGAATCAGCCTGTGCCCAACAAACCATCTATCATACTCAGCTATACTACATACATGTGCAATATATGGACCTACTTCTTACTATCTAGGTTGTAATTTCTTGAAATCTGCATATGCCACCTGAGGTCTGAGCATTGCACCCCTTGTCCTAGCTCAGCTCTTTATCGAGCAAACAATGTTGTACCTATCGGTACTCCCTATCTCTCTCCAAACTGTTGGTGCACCCTCTTTGGTAGCTGAATCTCAATGACCATGTGACCCATGATGAACCTCCCAATGAGGTATCTCTTGTGTCTACAGTAAGGAAGGTGATCCATGTCATCATCCCATCCAAGGAAATCTCTGTATGGTCGCCATGCAAAATCCCTGAGTAGATCTATATCATGCTAAAAATGTAATGTATATCCTAGTGGCCAATATGTAAGTGCCCCCGATAATAGTAGATGTATGACATATCTAGTTGTAAAACCCTTTGAGAAATGGGTCAAAACATAGCTATGAGCTTGTATTCCCACACCTATAGTAATGTGATCCCACTGCTAATTGACAAACCTCCCCTGTACACTAACTAGTGGAGTTGATAATATATCATCGATAGCATGCATGGCCCCCATGCGAACATTTTCCCCTCCATGATCATATGCTCAAGGACCCTCCCCCAGCTGATGGAGAACCCATGGCCTCATCTGTTCGGCACTACAAAACATGTGATCACTCAAAATATAACTACAATCAATCTATCATGCTGTCTCGTGACCGTCTCCCACCGGATTTCATAGTCCCAGATGTCTAGGTCATTGTCATTTCTCTCAAACAGTCTATGAAATGCCAATCTCCCTGTCATGGGGTCATACTCTACTAATTACCGATGAATGGGAATCCTAAGGATGTGCCATACATCCTCCAATGTCACAGTCACCTCCCCAGTCGGCAAGTGGAATGAACTCATCTCTGAGTGCCACTGCTCTGCTAACACTGTGATCAAATGGTGCAGGAGCACACCTAACTCAAACCCCTAGCTCCTTATTTCTATCTTGTACTAACTATAGAAAATTCAAGAGAGTGTGTGTGGACCTTAGAAGGTCATTTGTTTTATCTCCCTAAGATGGATATGACTAGGTCAATCCATGTCTAGATAGGTTGCTTAGTTGGTTTCTTTCATTGTGTGTGTGTGAGGTAGTTTGTGAGCCTTTGGAAATCCAACCAAGGCATCAGGAACCTTGGATAAGCTTCTTGGTATCATTGGCACTTGGCCTACACTAGTGCCTAGTAGCTTGGCCTACACTGCCTAGCAGCTCGGCCTACACTGGTGCCTAGAAGCTCGACCAACAATGGAGCTTAGTTTTCTTTATTGTTGCTTGGCAATATTCAGTCGTAATGGCCTGTGAAAATTAGATCTTGTCTTTTATGGATAGTATGGTTAGTGTAATGGTTCCTAAAGAGATTCTTACTAATGAGTGGACCATTAGGGTTGTTTCCTATGAGAGGATGGTTATTAATAAAATCCCAAGCCTTCATTTTAGAGATCTAGAAGGGAGAGACTAAATAAGAGGAGAAGCTATAGAAAAGTTAGAGATTTGTAGATTATTGTACTATTTTGTTTTGTTTCTAGTAATGAGAAGTTGCAGACTGTGTGTTTAGTGGATATCAAGTTTCTTTGTGGTTCCTTTTGCATGCAAGTAGATTAGTTACTTTATTTTTTTGTTTTGCAATTTATTAGTTCATCACCTGTTCTAGGTTGTAAACAGTAATGGCCCCTCAAGATTCCTAAATTCATGGTGAGAATCATGTGTTGGAATGGAACTCAAGAGGAGCCCTTGTACATAGTTTCCTTTTTTTTTCTAGAGGAGAAGAAACAACAAAGAGTCTGGAGATCTTACCCTAGGTGAGCTCAGTGATAGTCTGGCTAGGGAAGAGAATGAGAATAATGTTCTGAAAACATCGGTTGAATGAATCTATTTGTGTAGGTTTAGTGAGGAGAAGTTGAATAGCATGTTGATGGGGATTGAGTCTTGAAGAGGAGGTAAAGTTGATAGTGGCTTACCTCAGATAGGGTTATGAACACCATAAGAGATCTAGGAGAAAGATCTTAGAACAGAGCCAACCTGGTTCTATAGCAGCAACAAGACTTCTGTCCGCATTAGATTGGTATTAGAGCCTAAAATGATTGGGATTGTGGTAGATGTTCCAGCCAATAGTATCAATAGGTGAAAAAAAGATGGTCACCATGAAGATCTTGAAAAGGAAGTAGATGAGTAGAAGAGAGTGATAGAGGATCAAAGGGAAAGGAGTAGACTCCTTAAAGAAGCCCTGGATGAGATGAAGGTAAAACTTCAAAAAGTTGCAGATGCAACTAAAAGAAAAGATGGAGATGAAGTCAGTAGCAGTAGAGGGAAGCCAAAAGTTGATGAATAAGACTTGATACTTGAACCAGACCCTCGAATGAGTGAGGAGCCATTTCTAAAATCTCTCAGAGCCCTAGGAGGCAAAAGTCTTGAAGGAATTCCATTCTTTAATGTAAAAATGGATAGTGAAATAGTTGTGGAGTTGATAAGGTATTGAGAATCATTTTTAATGTGAGGGCATAACTAAAGCACAAAAGGTAAAAGTTGCAAAGTCAAGGTTAAGAGGTTCAACATTAACATGGTGGAAATACCTCCAAGAAGAGAGGGAGAAGATGGGTAAGCATCCAATTTAAAATTGGAAGGCCATGTTAAACAAGGTAAAGGAGAAATACCTACCCGAGGATTATGAAATCTAGTTACACAAGAAGAGGCAGAGTTTGAAACAAAAAGATTTGGATGTGGCTACGTATACTGAAGAATTCCAAAAGTTGTGCTTGAGGTCAAGAGTCCAAGAGGATGAGACTATCAAGGTGGCTAGGTATCTTGGAGGTCTAAAATGAAATATCCAAGAGGAAATCAGTTTGTGGACTTCCACAACCATCCATAAGTGTTTCCAACTTGCATTGAAAGTGGAAGAGAAGAACAAGAAGAAATCAAAATCAAACTTCAGAGGAAGAGGTAGAGGTAGAGAAGGAAGGGGACAAGGAGGCTATGGTGGAAGGGGATCAGATTCAAGGCAGCAAAGTGAGAACAAGCTCACTAAAAATTAGGAAGGAAACTCAAATAGAGGAGGTTTTAGCAGAGGTAGAAGCTCTAACACTAGTTGGAGAGGAAGGAGCAGCAACAATCAAGGAAGAAGAGAATCCTACTTTTCCACCATGAAATGCTATCACTGCAATCAGCTAGGGCATCGTACCTATAGGTGTCCTGAAAAGGGTTCTACTTCTCAAGGAGGTGGAAAGAGAGTTAACTATGTCCAAGAAGAATCGAGTTGCAATAGCAAGCCATTTGAGGTACCATTAGAATCAGAGGAAGGTGAGAACCTCATGATAAAGAGGACCTTAATCAGAGATCCAAGCCAAAGGATAGCACTCTTTATAGTGAAGTGCAAGATCACATGGAAGGTGTGTAGAGTCATTCTTGATTTAGGCTCGACTGATAATATCATTAGTGAAGAGGCAGCCATCAAGTTAAATTTGAAAAGGATTCCACATGAAAACCCATACAAGGTTACATGGCTCAACAAAGGATAGCATGTGTTTGTAGTAGAACAAGCATGGGTAGAGTTCACCATTGGGAAGTATAAAGATAGAGTTCTATGTGATATTATTCCCATGGATGCATGCCACCTTCTACTTGGAAGGCTATGGGAATTTGATAGGCAAGCCATGCATGATGGAACTAAGAATGCATACTCATTCAAGAAAGATGGGGTGAATTTCAAAATTCAGTCCCTGATAGAAGAAGGAGAGATGAAGAAATCAAGTCCAAGTGTGCTCATGGTTGGTGAGAAGGAGTTCTTGAAGACTCTAGGAGAAGGAGAAGGAGTTGGAATTTCTTTAGTCCTGAAGCCAAAAAGATGAAGCTACTATCAAGAAATCAGAGATACCAAATGAGGTAAAAGAAATACTTGAAGAGTATAGAGACATTGTGAATGATGGCCAACCCACTCCCCTACCTCCTAAGAGACTTTTTAGCCACAAGATTGACTTCATACTAGGAGATACCTTACCCAACAAAGCTGCCTATAATATGACCACTCAAAAAAATGAGGAAATAGCCAAGTAAATCAGAGCATTATTAGACCAAGGCCTAATTAGAAAGAGCATAAGCCCATGTGTTGTCCCTACTATTTTAGCACCTAAGAAAGGAGAAGCTTGGAGACTTTGTACTGATTCTAGAGCCATTAATAGAATCACCATTAGGTATAGGTTCCCAATACCCAGAACTGAAGACCTAATGGACTATTTAGGGGAGGCAAAGTACTTCAGCAAGATTGATCTTAAGAGCGGCTACCACCAAATCAGGATAAATGAAGGGGATTAATAGAAGACAACCTTCAAAATTACAGAAGGTTTGTATGAATGGCTTGTAATTCCATTTGGTTTGTCTAATGTTCCCTCAACTTTTATGAGGCTTATGAATGAGGTATTGGTAGAATGCATTGGTAAGTTTGTTGTTGTCTACCGAGATGACATTTTAGTTTTCAATAGAACTAAGGAGGAGCATATTAGGCATTTGAATTTTTTTTTCAAGAAATTGCATGATGAAAAGATAATGATGAATTTGGAGAAGTGTGACGTCATGAAGCAGGAGCTTGTATATCTTGGTTTTGTTTTGTCACAGGGTAACCTCAAAATGGACCAAGAAAAGGTGGATGCCATTCTAAGTTGGCCTACTCCCAAGGCTTCCATTGAGGCGAGAAGTTTCCATGGTTTAGCTTAGTATTACAGAAAGTTCAATAGACATTTCAGTGGGATTTTTGCACCTATGTTAGAAACCATCAAAGGTGGGATGAAAATAAAGTTTCAATGGACACCACGAGCTGAGAAAGGGTTTGAAACACTCAAGGAGAAGATAGAAGAGTTTCCTACTATAGTTCTTCCAAGCTTTGATAAGATTTTTAAAGTAGAATGTGATGCAAGTAATGTGGCCATTGGGGCTGTCATAAGCCAAGAAGGAAGACTAGTAGCTTTCCATAGTGAGAAGCTAAATGATGCAAAGAAGAAGTAATATTCTTATGAATTAGAGTTGTATGCTCTAGTCCAAGCACTCAAGAAGTGGAGGAAATAATTTCTCCCAAAGGAGTTCATAGTATATACTGATAACCAAGCTCTCAACTTCCTTAACTCTCAAGACAAACTTAGCAGCAAGCACATGAAGTGGGTGGAGAATCTACAAGCCTACACTTTCAATATCAAGCATAAAAAGGGAGTACAAAATCAGGTTGCTGATGCATTGAGTAGAAGGATGCTCATAGTCCAAGAAGTTCAGCTACAAAGCATAGGTATTGATAGCTTCAAAGACCTATATGCTGAAGATGAATATTTTTCCCAAATCTACAAGGTATGCAAGGAGTTTAAAAACAACTTTCATGGTGAGTTTTCTGAATATACTTTGCAATATGATTTATTGTTTAAAGGGGGTCAACTTTGTGTTCCTAAAGGGTCTATGAGAGAGAATTTGATCCAAGAAAAATATAATGGATCACTTAGTGGTCATTTTGGAGTCAGTAAGACTCAAGAGCTAGTCACTAGGTTCTATTTTTGGCCTAGAATGAATAGAGATGTTAGACAATATGTTGAGAGTTGTGCAGTGTGTCAAAAAGAAAAGGGAAAATCTTCCAATGTAGGTCTTTATCAGCCAATTCCAATCCCAACCTGACCATGGGAATGCATAAGCATGGATTTTGTAGTTGGTTTGCCAAGAACAAGGCATGGATATGATAGTATTTTTGTTGTAGTGGACAGATTTAGTAAGATGGCACATTTCATACCTTGTAAGACCATTCATGATTCTTTTAACATTGATCAATTGTTTTTCAGTGGAGTGGTGAGGATACATGGACTCCCACTTAGTATTGTTTCAAACAGGGAAAGCAAATTCATGAGCCATTTTTGGAAGACCTTATGGAAAAAGCTTGGCACTAACTTGTATTTTGGATTTGCATATCATCCACATACAGATGGCCAAATAGAGGTGGTCAATAAAAGTCTTGGTAACTTTCTGAGATGCCTCACAAAGGAGTATGATCAAGAATGGGACCAACTCATTGGACAAGTTGAATATGCATATAATGATACAGTGAATAGATCAACTGGTATGAGTCCTTTTGAAATAGTTTATGGCTTTCACCCAAGAGGGATTTTTGAACTTAGAGAATTGAAGGAAGGAATGCATGGTAGTGGATATGTGGAGGAATTTTCTCATTCAATGAAAGAAGTCCATGAAAGTGTGAGAAAGAACTTGATTGAAAATGCTGAAAAGGTAAAGCAAAAGGTGGATGCATCAAAGAGGGATGTTCAGTTTCAGATTGGAGACTTTGTGATGGTACACTTGAACAAGAATAGGCTACAAAAAGGTGTTCCTCACAATATATAGATGAAGAGGCTAGGTCCATGTAAGATACTTACAAAGTATGGAAATAATGCATACAAGGTGGAGCTTCCTGAAGACATTGGGTTGTCACTAGTTTTCAAAATTGCAGATTTGATAGCATACAAAGGACCAATTCAAGATGCTGATAAAAACCTTCAAGAGGTAATACAAGAGGTAAAAGATCTGAAATTAACCCCTACTCCATCTATGACAGGTAAAAATATACTAGACTCAAGGGTCTACAAGAAGACTAGGAACAAAGACTATATGGAGCACCTTGTCAAATGGCATGGAAAAGAAGATGTTGATGCTACTTGGATTAGAGAAATAGACTTCAAGAGGTTGGGCATTGATCCAAACATGCTCAATCCAAGGATGGATTAACCTTTCTTTTGTCTGGGGGAGTATGGTGCAGGAGCACACCTAACTCAAACCCGTAGCTCCTTATTTCTGACATGTAATGACTCTAGCCAAGTCAGGAGAGTGTGTGTGGACCTTAGAAGGTCATTTGTCTTATCTCCCTAAGATGGATATGACTAGGTCAATCCATGTCTAGATAGGTTCCTTAGTTGGTTTATTTTTTTTGTGTGTGTGTGAGGTAGTTTGTGAGCCTCTAGAAATCCAACCAAGGCATCGGGAACCTTGGATAAGCTTTTTGGTATCACTAGCACTTGGCCTACACTACCTAATAGCTTAGCCTGCACTGCCTAGCAACTTGGCCTGCATTTCCTTGAAGCTCGACCTACATTGGTGCCTAGCAACTTGGCCTACATTGGTGCCTAGCAGCTTGGCCAACACTGGAGCTCAGTTTTCTTTACTGTTGCTCAACAATATTCAGTCATAACAACCTGAAAAGCATATCTTGTATTTTATGGATAGTATGGTTAGTGCAACAGTTCCTAAAGAGATTCTTGTGAATGAGTGGACTGTTAGGTTTGTTTCCTATGAGAGGATGGTTATTAATAACATCCCAAGCCTTCATTTTAGAGATCTAGAAGGGAGAGACTAAAGAAGAGGAGAAGCTAATGAAAAGTTAGATATTTGTAGATTATTGTACTATTTTTTTTCCATTAATGAGAATTTGCAGACTGTGTGTTTAGTGGATATCAAGTTTCTTTGTGGTTCCTTTTGCATGCAAGTAGATTAGTTACTTTATTTTTCTATTTTGCAAGTTATTAGTTCTTCACCCATTCTGGGTTGTAAACAGTAATGGCCCCTTAAGATTCCAAAATCCATGGTGAGAATCATGTGTTGGAATGGAACTCAAGAGGAGCCCTTGTACATAGTTTCCTTTTTGTTTTCTGTAGGAGAAGCAACAAGAAAGAGTTTTGAGATCTTACCCTAGGTGAGCTCGGTGATAGTCTGGCTAGGGAAGAGAATGAGAATAATGTTATGAAAACATTGGTTGAATGAATCTATTTGTGTAGGTTCAGTGAGGAGAAGTTGAATAGCATGTCAATGCAGACCGAGTCTTGAAGAGGAGGTAAAGTTGATAGTGGCTTACCTTAGATAGGGTTATGAACACCCTAAGAGATCTAGGAGAAAGATCTCAGAACAGAGCCAAGCTGGTTCTGTAGCAGCAACAAGACTTTCATCCACATCGTCAAACCATGATTTTCCCTAATCTTGGGCATGTAGGTGATGTAATATGTTCCTAGCAAGGCTAGGATCTATCTCTCATGACTTCTTAGTTGATGTCGTATATCTAGAAATGCAGGTCTACTCTCCCGTGTCTGTGGAACTACAAGCTCCTCCTGCGATCACCATGCAACTTTGGTCAACTTTCTATACTTTTTGTTACTTGTTGACCAATCTAGGACCTATTTTGACAAACTTTGACCTAATTTTGACCTTTTCCTAGGGTTTTGACTAGTTTAGGGAAGTTTAGGGTGGTTTAGGACCCCCCTGGACCCCATTTGTAGACTTTTCTAACCACCTGCACAGGTTGGCTTACCACCTGCACAGAATGGCTTACCACCTACGCTGGCCTCATAGGTGGTCATCCCACCTATGCTTACTATGCAGGTGGGCACATGACCTACACAGGTGGCATGTGTGAACCCCCATGCCGACCCCATTTTACCCTATTTTGACCCCTACAACACTTAGAAATGTGTGAAAACTTTGAAACCACTAAGGGGCTCAGATGTACTCACCCTGGGTCCCATATCAGCCAACCATTGGTAGCTACGCACTCATTCCCTGCACTGATTCTCTGTTGGCACTTGATCCATCCTCCTTGCTCCAGAGCTCAATTCTTCCAAATGTGAGGGTGAAAATGAGCTCCAAAACCCTCTCCAAGCCCTTTAATAGCCTCTTGGCTGCCTAGATGGACATGTAACCCTTGAATTTTGTATTGGTCATGATGATTTTGGAACTCTGGACCTCATATCTTTTGCGTTTGACCTTTGATTTTTGATCCAATTGTTGCTATGGATTTGTCTCGAAATTTTTGACAAATTGACCTATCATCTGCATTTTCGGATGATTTCTCGAGGGGGCACCTATGTATCCCGCTATCATTAGGGCATGTTTTAATGCTATTTTATTTAGGATTCTTTAACACAATGCTCATAATCGCATTGCATCAAAGAGGGGAAAAATGTAGACACCTGAAAATGGTTCCAGCCTGCTAGTCTCCGTATTTTAACATTTTTAGCATTACAATTGAAATGTTGTTTTGCGACCTAATTATTCCTCTATGTTGCATATATGATCTTTATTATATGATGACATTATGTCTTTTTTCAATGATTGAATATTGAAAATTTATTTAATTATTTACTAACATTTCTACTCTCTTTATCAAATCGATCATTTTCCTAATCAATTCCGTTCAACCCTAAACTGATCCTATTCGATCCTAAACCAATCCTATTCAATCCTAAACCAATCCTATTTGATCCTAAACCATTCCAAACCTTCCTAAATCATTTCAAACCCACTCTATTCTATTCCTAATCACATTCATAATTGTTTGGACTCATTCTAACTATTCTGGGGCATTGTCCAAGATCATCGATGTCTAATTAACCCAATTTCCAAACCGATAAAAACCCTATTTCAATTCAATCAATCTTGTCATCATTTCATGAGCATTGTCCAAGTTCATTGATGCTTCATATCCCCTTAATAATCTTTTTGATAACATGTCAAAGATCATCGGTGTTATCACTATCAATCTATCAATATCAATTCAATGGTATTGTCCACATTTGTCAATACTATTTCTAAACATTATAATTTCGGGAACATTGTCCAAGATCATCGATGTTTCCCCATTTCAATTTCAATCCTATGATGCCATCAAAGTTCACTGGCGCTTTTCAATCATTCCCAAACATCATTATGCAGGCGCATTGTCAAAGCTCATCGATGCCTTGTATTTTCCTAAACTATTCCGGAACCCTCGAAATTGATCCTAAACCTTATCAATATCATTAAAATCATTTCAATTTAACATCAACACCTTCAATTCGATCTACAATCCATTAACTGGCCCCTTGGGATGAATAACCCATAGTTTATCCGTAGGTCCTAATTGAATAAATAAATAAACTTTATTTATTCCCCTTTTCTCTAAGTCTCAACAATTAATTAATTTTTATTAATTAAGTGGCTAATTTCAATTTATGAGATTTTCATAATTTCATAAATCTAATTATGGATTTTGTGAGGAATATTGAGGATATTGAATTATTAAATGGCTTAATTATTCCTAATCCTACCTAATTTCCATATCCCTTAATTGAGGATTCACATCCCTATTAAGGTGCTTCATGAATATTCTCAATATATCCTTATTTGATCTCCCCCATATCATTCTTCCTAACATCTCACCAACCAAAATCTACATTTATGCATTGATTTTGTGCAATCTCACCTAAGTGACTCTCATTTTCTATAAAATGGGATGCATTTCATTTTTTCAAGGTTAGATCACTCTCTCCTAGTATTCTCACTTGAAAACTTGGCTTTTTGAATCTTTGTGCAATAGTTTTATTGTCAAAGAGAAACATCAAATCTGATTATGGAGAAGAAAGGAGAACATGGGAGTTCCATTTGAAGGGAGTTCTTAGTGTTTTTATGCTTTATGTTTATGAACTCTTGTTTTGAATGGATTTCATCATAGATTAGATAGGTTAGCACATTGATTAGGGTTTGTGATCTCCTAGATATGCTTCTCATGCCTTTTTATGGTCTTACATTGTTAAAATCTATAATTCTTCTTTTTATACTTAGTCATTTTGCAATCCCAAACTCCAAAACTGTGTTCCACTCCAAGAAACCATCCATACCAGATGTGTTTCCGTAAATGAAAACTCTCAAGTATTCCATAACACTCCTAAATGAACCACTTTCCAACATATGTTCCATGTGGTGAATTTCCCATTCCTGAGTTTTTGTACCAAACCTTTGTTAGTACTGAGTAGTGACCCTGGTGTACTATGAGAGTTTCTTTTCTATGCACTTTGGACATTGGTCCACATGTTGAGTATTCTCCATGTATTTGTATATTCTACATCTATGTGTTGCATTGGATCTCTACACCATTCTCTGAGTTATGCATTCTCTTAGTGTGTGTGTTAGTCATTTTTTGGTGTGCATGTATACCTTATGTTTTGTGGCTAAATGTCTATCTCATCAATCATAGTAAGGTGGGCCTGAGGGTTCCACATGGTAGGGTGGAATTTCATGTAACTATTTGGGATTGGTGTATAGGTGGTGGACTTCTTTCAGTGATGGAGTTTCGAGCATGATGCACTCTTTCAATACTTGCTTGTTATATATTTTTTATATCTTTCATTAGTTGATCTCGAGTATTCACTACCTCGATTGTGGGTATCCTATACTCCCCGGTGTGGAGCAATGATTTTATTTTAGCTGTATGTTGGTGTTGGAAAGACCACCTTGTTATGTGATTGAGATAACATCATTCGTGAAGGTTTCTAGTTCATTTTGTATTTTTGCAGGGAAGCCTACATGTCTGTTTATTATTTTGGTGCATATGTTCATTCTTTTGGGTTATTTGCCTAGTCTTTTAGCGCATATGTAGAAAAGAGTACCACATTTGCACTTTTTTTTGGTCATTTATTTTACCATATTAGTGCATCTATGATAGATCAATGTTCAATTGGGTCTATGAAAAATGGATTTCATATTTAGATTCCTTATGTTTTTGGGATGGTTTTCAACTATTTACATCTCATCTTGTGTTTCTGTATAACAATATTTTAATCACTTTTTTATTTGGGTTTAAAATGAACCTTGTTTTGGATTGTATTGAGGATGAACTTGTCTCCTTCATTGGAAAACATTAATAGTGGTCCGGTCTTATCCCATGAGGTCCATGGACATGGTCCAAACTCTCATGTGGTGTCTTTAATGTGTTTGTGCATTCTTGCTAAGTGTTTGAGATTGCCTTGGAATCCTTGGAATTTATTAGGTCTTCTTCTTGTGCACGATTGTATGATGATCATGATTTAATTCTTATGGTTTCATCTCTTTTATGATTTTTGGTTTATATTGTACTTACGTTATTGATGTATATCCTTACTTTCAAAAAAAAATGTTAAGTACATATTTATCCCTGTGTTCCGAGGGTTCCTTGGTGAGGTATTACATCTGGTATTAGAGCCCATGTTTATACACTAGGATCTCCATGTATATGATTCACACATATTTTATGTTAATGGTGTTGAGCCTTGTTTTTACAAAAAGTAATAGTTAGGAATAAGTGATACAAATTCCCCTCTTGAAAGAGTAACGAGGTCACTCCCAAGGTTCTTTGTGGTCATGGTACAATGGCTTGGAAAGCTGAATTGAAGATAAATGTGAATGTTTCTTGTTTAGTTAAGACTTAGGATAAATTAATAGATCTTTAAACACTTGTTTTTGTATTTTATCTTTTCAATCGATGCAACTCCTATAAATGCAATTTTAAACTGAAATCTAAGATGAATTCTACAATTAGCCAATTTTCCAAAAATATCAAAAGAGAGAGTAACGAGGGATTTCAATCATATTACTGAAAATAAATTCCTAACGAACATCAACCATCAATGATTCAACTCACATATTAAATGTCAGGGATGAAATAAAAACCCACAAAATTTAAATCAAAGAAACTCACAGTTCATATTTAGTGCATGTAATCATCAATAAAATTTAATAGCATAGAATTTTTCTCAAAATTTATCAAACCACAAAGCCATTCATATATGCGCACATGTGAGAAAAATTTATCCTCAAGAAAAATAGAAATATCTTCTCCCAAAATTTGTCATGATGAGTAAATTCATTATAATCAACACCAATTTAACAATCCACATGAACAATCACAAAGAAACACAGTTGGTTCTTGAATTCTCAAAATAAATTCCCAAAACTCACATAGATGGAAGCCAAAAAACACCACAAATACAAAATCAATTGTATTAAATTTTTATTGCAAGAGATCCTATCATATTACATTTTCCAAAATGAGTTTATATAGAAATTACATTCATAAGTTATGAATTTCATAACTAGGGTTCCTAGGCATGTAAAAATGGTGAAATAAAAATAAATCTCTAGTTTAACTACAAAAAATTACTCCTAAACCTATAGTTATTATGGTGACATGGATTTTCATTGATTATTACATCGTAATCATAAAAAAATGAGATGCAAACAGATCTAGATTTGTAGGGAAGAAGTGCAGTTCATTTATTTGTTGCAAACAAATGCCTCCATAGATGACTCAAAATTGATTCTAATGCCTCAAATTGAGGTAACAAAGGGAAAACATGTCATGCAACTAATTGAATACTCTCAAATTAAGGTAACAAAGGGAAAACATGTCATGCAACTGATTGAATACTCCTTGAAAGTAAAAAATGACCCATAGCATGCGATCTATAGGCCTGAAATTATGATTTTCCTTAAAAAATGTGATTTCATGCATTTTTGGGGTTGGAAAGACCTCTAAAATTTGGATGCCCGAATGCCTTTGGAAATGAATTAAGGCCAACATATCAATAAGAATATTTGACCCAACACTTAGTGTGAAGAAAGAACACTTGGATGACCATCTTAAAACTTTTCAACCACTTCATCAACTTCACCAAAATCTAGAAGCTTCATGAACTTTAAATGATATTTCTACCCTTTCTGGAAGGATGTGAGTTGAGAACCAAACCTTTGCATCTCCTCTATATGATTCATTATTTCCCTCATGTCCTCCTTTACATAGAACATTTTCTATATTTCCTCCTCAATATTTATTGCTACTACAATCCCCATGAATTGCTGAACAATATTCTTCATGGAGTATAACTTCTCTTGATCTTCATCTTGATATATTTGCAATTCAATTCCATGAAAGACATTTTCTATTTCCTCTACACACAAAAATAAATCTTTTCTCCTATTTTGAATCTCTACAAGCCTCTTGTGGAAATCTTTGATGGAAAAGATGATGACACTTATCCATGTATAAAAATTATCTAATTCTGAGCCTTCATATATCTTCACCAAAACTTGAAAAATTTATTTCCTTCTTTTCTTCAAGTCCTTTAATGTTTCCTGCCACAATTCTATACAATTCCAAATCCTATGCTCTCCATGTACAAATTTTTAAGCTGAATCAGTTCTATAACTATTATTCTAAAATGCTTCAAAATAATTTAAATGGTCTCAGTGCCAAATGTTTTAAATTAACTTCAATTTCCAATATACACACACCTTTACAAAAGAATTAGGAACTCTTACTAATTCTGGGACTACTCTCTTTTTGAGCGCTACTTGAAATGATACCTCAATATTATCTTTTTCAATGGGACCAATTATTTAAGAAATATAGTCCTTGAGGACTATATTTTGTTGACATAGCCCTTGAATCTCAGTCTCGTCCTCCTGTAAATATTTGAACAATTGGAAAACTCCTAGGGCTGCCATTGCCTTCCCACCTTCTCTAGTAGGTTATCCAAAATATACCCCCTCCATAACATAGTCATCCAGTGTGGCTTCATCTACACTGATATTCAGAGGTGGTACTACCACTTGAGCCTTCCATTTTCCACTCTTGTCTCTAGTTACATAAGACATCCTTTGTGATTTCTAGATGGACTTTCCTATATGAGATGCTTGATCTAATTGAGATAGGTTAAGATCCTCTATTTTTAATAAATATCCTCTTTTTAGGTTGGAATACCCTGGCCAACCAAATGGGCTTAGAGGTAGCTATAAGTGGTTCATATGGGGCTACATCCATTATGGAAGTTCCAATTTTCTCCCTTTCACTTACCTCTTGTTCATGTTCTCCTTGTTCTAAGGCCTCTCTATATTTTGAGTTTTCTACAGTTTCCTCCCTTTCACCTTTTTCCTTTTCTGGATGTTCTTCCTTCTTAAGAGTTTTCTCCTCCTTGGAAGATGAAAGCTATGCAATCTCTTCCCATGACCCACTCACTAGCTTCTCCTTCCATTTTAGAACTTTCTCTTCCTATTACTATTGTTTTTTTTTAGCTTCTCCTTGTACTTTCTCAACATGTGAGTGCAATGGAGGAAAATGTGGTTGTACTTGTGGTTTCTTTTCATCCTATGTTGATTCATCACCCTTAGGTTCCCTAGTTTTCATTCCAATGTCCAAATCTCCTTCTTCCAATTCTTCTTTTGTGGCTATATTTATTTCTTCATATATGTTCTCTTCTTTCTCACCCACTGATTAGGTTACTCCATTTGTATTTCCTCTATAGACGGATGGACAAGAACCTGTATTTGTTATTGTTGTTTTTGTTGTTGTACCTTCTTTGTGGGAATTTCTTCAATGTGGACTGGAGGATGAACTTGAACATTAGACTACAATAAGACCACTGGGGTATCAATACCTGTATCTACATCACCCATTGGCCTATCCACTAATGATTATTTAAACCCTAGGATATATTCAAATAATGATAAATAAAACTCATAGTATCCGAAACCATCCTAAACTTCTACCTACACTTCAATACTTGTTTCTAAATCAACTGTCACCTTCTGACCTTCAGGTTGGGTGACCTTCTCTAGTTCTTTTCTCTTGGTAGTTATGGTATCTTGCTGAGTTCTCCGTACTAGAGGGACCTATTCTTCTTTGATCTCTTCCTCTTCAGGAAATAACTACAGAGCGGGTGACATAGAAGGCCTCCTCTTTCTTTGATATACCTCTTTGTAGACACCTAGATTTGACTAGGTCAATCTTAAAGCATCAAATTTATAAATCTCAGCCAATTGCCTCAAATCTCATCAAAATGCATTAAAATGGATCAAAATCAAATCAAATGGATATTTATCAAGCAAAGTGGACAAAAATCAAATTAAATCAAAGGATTAAATAATCATGAAATCAAATAATTAAATTCAAGCCTAAAAGGGATTAATCAAATTATGCAATTGATTTTAATCAATTAATTGTATAGTTTAAATCAAAAAAATCAAATCCAACCCATTCACCCTTACATGGCTAAATTAATTAAATGATCGAATTAAATAATTCCTAATTTCTTTCAACTCAAATTGATCAACTAATGAGAGTTGAGGATCTTGTCTTCTTGTCCCACCCTTTGAGGACAACCATTTGATTTTCCCTCCATTTGAAAGCACCTCAAAGCTTTTTACTCAACCAAGGCTTGACCATGATCAATTCACTCTACTCCCCACCCTTGGGAAATTTCTATAAATACAAGCCATTTTATTTTTATTTGGAATCCAATAAATTCAAGAGCAAAACATCCTTATTATAGGAATTTGGAGAGCATTTGAGAGCTTTTGATAAGTATTTCAGCATTTGCATAGCATTTTTAGCATCATTTTGAGAAGCATTTGTTGATTTCATAGCATGAATCATGAGCATTTGAATAGAAAACACACATATCTTGGAGTATTTGAGCTAGATTAGAGCATGTTTATAATTTTATTCTCATTCTAGGATTGTCCTTGAGAGAGATTAAGGCTGAAAGCTCTCTTAACAAAGCTTAGATAGAGAACCATGAGATTTCATGGGTTTAACTTCAATTCTTGGATTAATTTATATTTTCTTTCCATAGAGTTGTTGTTATTGACCTTTATTTCATGAAGGTGTAATCTCACACACACAAATGGCGCCCACCATGGGGCTTTAGGTCTCATTTCTAATATTTTTCTCTTAAAATTTTGTGTGTTTCAGATCATTTTTCTTGTTATTTTGTAGAAAGAAGGAGAAGAGCCACCTATGAAGTATTCAGAGTCGCCTGTGAGTAGTAAAGTGCCACATACAGAGTTTATTTCTTCTTTGTCTGTCATTCTTAGGTTGCCTATGAGATAAAGTGTGCTTCCTAGATCCGTAAAGCACCGCCTGTCAGACAGAAAAGACTGCTTATGAACTTCCAAGAGCTGCGCTCCACCAACTTTTGACTGCACTTTGCATATTTTGTGCCGCCTGTAATTTTTATTTGGCTGCTTGTGGAATCTCCAGAGATGCCTATTAAGATTTAAAAGCCATTTTAAAGTTTTTATTTACGCTTAGTAATAGTTAAAAGCCACATATTAGCTGTTAAATGCTGTGTATTAGATGTTAAATGCCGCGTAGATCTTTTCGCTTTAAATCAAGTTTCTAATGATTTAATCACTATTTTAATCCTCTGTGTTTTTCATTACTGCAGATGAAAAATCATCTGAAAGTGTAGAAATCAGAGAAGCGAGTCACAAGGCCTAGCAAAGAGGTAAGGATTAAGACTAAACATGATAAGAAAATACATGCATCTAATCTTTTAGAGAGCTTATTCAAAGAAGAACACCTTTATGATCAATATATTAAAGTATTTTTTGCTTATAAAGAAAAATTTCCTACTCTTTGATTGATTTTCATTCTTAGTTCTTTAAGCTTTGATTTGACAATAATTTGATTAAAAGAGCTTTTAGGAGGGAAATTGTCAATTTATTTTCCAAGATTTTCTTCATTTTGTTTTGATTGTGTTGACTAACTTGTTAGAGGAGCCAGAGTGGGAACGATCACCACAAGGTGAGTTGAAATAAAGAACAAATCAATCAAAAGTGCACCTAGCCTTTGCTAGCTTCGAAAATGAGGTATTTATCCTATCAAGCTTGCATTGATTAAATTGTGGCAGTTCATTTAAATATAGCATAATTAGGTAAATTCTTCTAATTGTCTAAATTGAACAAGCATTAGGCATATGTTCTTCACTTTTCGAAGTGAATCAAAAAGCCAAACGTGCAAAGTCAATTTAGTGCAAAGAAAAGAATAAGGAATTGAACCACACATCTCAATTTTAATAACCTCCTTGTCAAAAGGTTGAAAATGAATAATTATTGCTTGAGGTGTTTGGAACAAAGGAAGACAATAGGCATATGCTCTTCACTCTTTGAGTGAATCAAATTCCAAAACTTGTTAGACTAAGTTCAATTCTTGCTTTCCATATACATGCTAGCTAAAATAGAGCTTTAGATGTCCTGCCTCCCAAGATTTTCCTTACAAGGACAGTGAGAGGGAACGACCCAAAGTGGGAGACAATTGCTTTTTCCATGATGTCATTTGACCCACTATAAATAAATGCACTTTACCTTAATCAGAAAGTGACTAAACCTTGTGCAAGTCATCCTCACTTCCTTGAGTAGTCCTTCGGGATTGCGCAAAATCATACTTTTGTACGTGTGGGAAGCCCGCAAGGGGGTAAAGGAACTTGACAAGATTTAGAATGGAGGTTTGATTAAAACCAGTTAAAATAGTAAGCCTACCTTCTAGAGCCATTGATTAAAAGCCAAATTTGACTCTAGGTAGATTGCTTGGAAGAATTTCTTGTGTTATACTTGTAAAAACATCCGAGAACATACACTTTTAGTGTTGTTTTAGGGATATGGTGCAAATTTGATGTGTGTGTTGAGTTTGTACTTCATTTTCATGCAAGAATATTCTTTAATAGGCCTGATCAAAACCTTTAAACTATTAAAATTCAAAAAATTCAAAAATTTCAAATTTTATCAGCAAAGAGCCACCTACAAACAATTCTGGGCCACCTACAAATAATTTTGGGCCGCCTACAAACAATTTTGTGCCGCCTACAAACAATTTTGTGCCACCTACCAACTGCAGAGTGCCATGTAGAGGAATTCCAGTAACCGCGTACCAACATTTAGAGGTCGCCTACACACAGGAAAGTGCCACCCACAAACAAAGAAGGGAAAATAGGGGACATTTCCCAAGGGTTTGGAAAGTTTTTGAAATCATATTTGGATACCCTATTCGGAGTTATTTCTATTCAGTGCAACAAATAGATCATATTCCTTCAAAAAAATTTATAATGATGAATCTATTTGAGAAATGAATCAATCCTATGGTGGAGAATAATTGTCAAAATCAAGATCAAATTCTCCATGGGACTCCATATGATAAAGTAACTGAAGATGAAATTTTGAAAGCATCCCAAGATCCCAGGTTTATGGAAATAATGCACATAATTTTGAAGAGGGATAAAGAAGCATATTTTTCACAATTAGGAGCTACCCTTCCTCATTATGATGACATATCAACCTTAAAGAAGAATGAGGAAAAACAAAAGGATACATCATCTAACATGCCATCATTACGATCAATTTTTCCTTCTCTTTATGATGATGGGCCATCCGTATCTTCATCTTCTTCACAAAATGAAACATTTAAGTGCCACAAACCTATCTTGGATCAAGGGAAATTTCATGACTACCCTATTTTCAATCAAGATAATAAAGAGAATGAAGAGAAAGGTACCACTCTCAAGAAAGATCTAATGCACAAGCCTCTAGCTAGCAAGGTTTCTCCCATAGCCTTTACTCCTTTCATCCTTCGTCCATCTCACAAAGCTTCACAACTATCCAAAATTCCTCTAGCAAAGAGTGAACCTAATGATGATATTTTTCCCATTGACTATGTCTACCCTTAAGGGCTACCTCTTAAAGAAACCCAAGCCAACTTACATCTTTCTACAAATTGTTTCCATGCTTCAAAGATCATAGACCCTAAGATTCCATGTGCTGCAAAGCCTATTCAAAAGGATTCTCCATCAATCTTCCAAACATTCCCCATGCATATCCAAGCATCTACCTTGTCCTTAGAAGTGGCTCCATGTCAAGAGGATAATCCAAAGAGCAAAGAAAGAAGTATCAATAAATATCAAGATCAAGATGTTATCCAATCCCCTCCCATATTTGATGAAGGTCCCATATCCATAGAAGCTTGTGATGATCACCTTGCACCCTTTCATGTCTTCCAAGCTGATATCCTTCCATTTCACGAACAAAGTGTCCTTCCAAGCTCTATATCTAGTCCATTTCCAAAGAAAGATAAAGATATCCTTTCCATAATTTCCAATGAACATATTGAAAATCAAGAGAAAATCACCCTCTCCACACCATCTGAAGATGCTTGTCAAGATCGAAATACCCCATCAACTCCTTGTCATATTCCTCCATATTCACCTCAAGAAACCATCATTCCTCCAAATTCCTTACTTGATAACAAATCCCTTCAAGATTCAGTTGATCCTATCACAGTTTCTCCTATGAAAGCTACTCATGAGCCTATTGGTATAAAAATAAATTTTGAAAATGAGAACCTTGGAAATACAACTCATTCCAAAGATAATGATATCCCTTTCACACCTTATCTCCCTCAATTTAAATGCAACCACATGCCTTCACCATCCTCCAAATCCATTTTGGGTTCCTATGTCCCAAAGCTAAAATCTCTATCCCTTCCATCCATATTGGGTCCCTATATTCCTCCATCAACCATGCCTACCATTTCTAGTTCACCATCCACTTACCCTACCATGTATCAAGATCAACGAAGGCACACATACTTGAAGAATGTTCAAACACCCATGCATATGAACCCTCCATATTATTCCTATTCACCCAAAATTCCTAAGTCTTTTGGAAGCAATTTGGATGTGCAACATAAAAATCAGAAATCCAAGAATCCACATGTGTATAAAGATCACCATGTCCCATCTAATTGACATGTGAATGAAAAGAAAAAATAAATATCCAAAAGGCCACAAAGGTCCACCAAGCAAAAAGAAAAATTAAAGAAAATATGGGTTCCAAAATCCCTCATTGAAGAAATACATTCTAAAGAATCACAAAAGAAACAAAAATCAGAGACTATGTGGATTCCCAAGTCACTTTTGAAAGACTTTCACACAAAATAAAAATCAAACTTGACATTCAATATTCCAAATGATTCCACTCCATCTCCTTCCAAACATTTTCCACTTTCCAAGTCTACTTTGGGTTCCCATATCCCAAAATCCACTACCTCATATACATCCTTACCCCCTTCATCCATTATTCCTCCATCATTCCACCACCCTTCAAAGTGTGTGTCAAAGTTGATCTTGCCAACATTTCTATCCACAACATACCTTCTTCTTATCCTCACATTCCTTATCCAACACTTACTTTCCATCTTTCCATCCCTCTTATCCAATATATGCCATAAAACCTTCCCCACCATCTACCCTTATCTTCCATATCTATCCTTTGTCATCACCTTATCAATATCTTTGAGCATCCTAGCCATCACCATGGTTTATTATAGCATATCTTTCAGAAGAGCATTGTCCAAAGATCTAGATGTTGGGGAAAATTTGAAAAATACAAAAAAAGAAAAAAATTGAAAAAAAGGGAAAAGTGCCTTGGTAAAAACCTAGCAATAGGCGCCTTGGTAGCAAAAAAATAAAAAAAGAAAAAAAAATAAAAAAAGTAAAGAGAAATCAATCTGTCCTATAGTGAAAACCACTTCTTGTGGCACCTTGGGTAAGTACCATGATGTAAACCTAGAAAATAGGCCTCATGTGTAATTCCTTCCTCTTGCACTCTACACTTGGGGGCATGTTTCATCCATGTTATCCTCCATCTTCCATATTCTACCATTCATCTCACTTTCATCTATATTCCCTCTTTTACCTTTGGTCTTGACAAGGTTGAACACATCCATGAGCATCAAGTATCTTGACACCGTTATCCTTGCCATCAACTTATTTACTTGTTGCATCCATGTTACCCTATCATGATCTTGCTTCTCCCCAATCCACCTTCATTACTCCTAAGTAGTCTTTTCGTAATCCAAAATCATCCCCTCATAGCCTCCAATACCCTTTATCCTGATTGTGCTATATTATCCACATTTTACCCAAATTGATCCATTGGTCTTGATAAAAAATGAAGGACATAAAGTACAAATTTGTTATCAAAAACCTCTTGACATGTCCACTCTTTTGGACCACTCACTTTCATGAAATTAGGTCACTATCCTATATGCTATCTAAAACTGCATCATTGGCTTCCATTGCTTATCCAAAAACATGTTTTTCATTGCTATATCCTTTTTCCTTAGCTTGGGTAATCTTGAGGAGATGGTCCTACGAGTCACATTCACATGCTTCATCCATCATGACCTTTCCATCTCTAATCCATCAGCTTGAAAATCCATCCTTCAGGTCTTATACCTTGCTAGACATTGGGGGCAAACCAATGTAATCTTTTTTGAGAGATGGTAAAATCTAAAATCTCTAAAAAAAAATAAAAAAAATAAATCTCTAAAAAATTCAAAAACATAAAAAAAATCTAAAAATCCAAAAATCTCGCATAAAGCCTTTCAGCTGCATTGGTTCATTCTCGGTTGCATTTTCCCAAGATCTACATGGTTCATTTATCATTTGGGGGCACGCATCATGATTTTTGGTACCAAATGGATTCAATAGTGCAACATCTTGGTCAACACATCAAAAGCAGATTTTTAGATTTAGAGGAGAGATATTTTGAGAACCTTTGATGGATATAATTGTTCAACCCTAAACACTTTGATTGTATAACTTGATCCTTGAGCTTAATTGACTTATTTTATCAGGATTAAAAATTGACAAACCCTAAATGATCAGACTGTCTAGAATTCTTATTTGAAAATCTTGATACATTTCACAAACACTTGGAAATTTTTGCTGAGTTTTTCATTGACCTTTTTTGAGTCATGTTCTTTTTATCTAATCGATGATATTTTGACTAGATTGGCAATAATGTAGACATGATGTTTTCTTAAGCTTTTGTGTGACTATTTTGAGGAAAACTTTTTAACTTATGTGAATTAGTCTAATGAAATGGTCATCAAAGAACCATCGAGGACATTCGTACAGGAAGGAGGGTTAACCTTTGTTTGTTCACACAAAAGGATACCTTGGCTATTTAGATTTTCAATATCTTAATACCAACATCCACTTGCAACATTGAATCTAATTAACCCGGTATTCATATTCTCATAGTTGGTCATTCAACTATTGAGGGTTGTACTTGGTTTCACAGAAATAGTTACCAAATGAGATGAAAGTCATATGCATATTCTTATGGTCGCGGTGGCACCAGTAAGGATTGTATTGACTACTAGTTCCACAGCGCTCAATGATGAAAATATATCTTTGTTTGCATTTATTTTGGAAACCTCAAGGACAATTAGTTGCATTGCATCTTCATGTTAGATTAATTTCATTTTTCAAGTTAGATTAATTGCATTTTTCAAGTTAGATTAAAATGGCTTGTATTTCTAGCATTTTTCCAAGTTCAAGGGGGGAAATTAATGGTTGATGCCACTTCATCAATTTTAATGGTTTCAAATCATCAATATGAGATTATCTTTTGCATTCATAATCATTAATCATTATATATGCATATCAAGAGAAAAAACAAAGAAAAGAAACATTAATCATTAGTCATTTATCCAAATCATTTAGAATTGCACATCATAGATTAAGTTGCATACATTCAAAAAAAATCAAAAAGATAGTTACATTCATTTATCATTGTACTAAGTATTGCAACCATATCATTGCATTGCATAATCCATACATCATGATTTAAATCAGAAAATCATATAGAATTAAGTTGCATTAACATCATTTGCATCCATTTATCTATGTCCTACTCTAAGACATTGCATCCATATCATAATGGAAATAAATGCATCATAAAAGTATGTAGATATGCATAAAAAAATCTCATAACAACATCATCAAAAGGGGAATCAAAGATCATCATAGATAAATGTCCATCATCAATGTCTATAAACAAATCTTTAAATCAAAGGTACATCAACAAATGATCCATATATCACCAGTCCTGATCAAATAATCAAATGATACATCAATACAATAACCAAATATCACAGATCCCAATCTATCTCATGACCCAGTAGGGGCACCTGATCCATCACCCACAATACCTATGCTTGAACCCCCTACACCATCAGGATCCCTACCACCTGATCTATCCTTTGTAGAAGGTGGTGCCTGACTAGTACTAGCACTAGTAGGTAACTGAGCTAAGGTAGCCAAAAACTGCTGTAACATAGTTGTAACCTAGTCTAATCGACCTATCACTGCAGTCATCCTTGCCTATAATCCTTGAACATCCTGTACTATGTTTTCCATAATAGGAGGAATTGGAGGTGTCTGTGATGCTAGAGGGGCCTGAGGTGCCTGTGGCACTAATGGAGCCTGAGATAACACCGGTGCCATGCTGCTTTATGGATCAACTTGAGGAACCTATCTCTATGGAGATGGAGGTCTCTGCGGAACCTATCCCTGTAATGGAGCCTTTCTAGCCACCTAGACATGTCGATGTCTCTGCCTATCCCACTCTGCACCAACTCTAACAGGAGCCTGTCCCTAAGGTACCTGTGCCTGCACTAATCTCTATCTAGGCTGCCTAAATCCACCACCTCGAACCCTAACATGACCACCCTGCATCTGAGGTCCTGCAGCTCTCTGTGCTCTAGGAGCCCTAGGTGCCCTCTAAACTCTCTGTCTCTAAGCTCTCATGCTGTCATCATCATTATCATCTCTATTGTCATCAGAAAGCTCATCAACATCAAGAATAGGCTCAGCCAGATCTGTAAATCTAACAAAGCGATATTGCAAGAACCACTCTTGATACTCGACTAACCTTCCTGCATCAGCTACATGAGGCATCATATCCCACCTAACATACCCAAGCTGATCAATCTATAAACAAGCTAATTGATAGTCAACTTGTGCTCCCCACACGGATCTCTTTGCCTGTACCCTCGCATAAAGTGCCATGCCCTGGGGCATGTCCTGTACTCAACCCCTGAAGAAAAATATCTCGATACATAGTGGTGATCGACCAATCATCCATTGAGGGGAAAACATATAAGGAAACTCATCATCATCCTCTTGCCAACCCTCACAGAGTAGATACAGTCTCCATATGACCTGATCAGTATCATCAATAGTGCGACGCCAAAAACTCAACCTTGCCTAGACGATGCTGGACAACCATGCCATCATAAAAAATGCATACAGATACCCTCAGGCCCGCACTCATATTGAGACTAGTCTAGTGATAGGGATATGCTCCCATGTCCATAGCTGTAATAAAACTGCACCTGCTAAGAGAGATGCACTGTGTCTGTATATGAACTCATGTAAATCATGATATAACTGGGCTAACAAACAAGAGCCCTAGTTGAATCTTTGAGGATGTGCAATCAAATCCTCCAGTATATGACCCTATCCAACCGCAAATCCATGACCTCTCCTATCTAGAAGTAGTAATCCTCTGATCACTGCTCCTAACAATGCTGGAAAAGTAGGAAATGAAGCAAACTGTGCCCAAGTAATGCAATCATCATCAATGGTGTTGTCTCCAAACACCCATCTACATACGCTGCTATCATAAACTAAATCATAATATACCCACTCTCCATGAGTTGGGATCCTCAATAATCTGTATACATGCTCGGGCATGATAGTCATCTCGCCAAGGGGTAGATGGAACGTATTATGGTCAGAGTGCCGTCACTCTGCCATAGCTATCAAAAGACATCAATTCAGCTGAAACCGAGGGAGATCTAGAAGGAAACTAAGACCACATGTCTCGATAGTTTATCACTCAGGAGACGTGAGCTCATCAACCAAATAAAAAATCCAAGATACAACACCCCGTACTCGCAACTTATGATAATGTTCCTACATTTTGAAACAAAGTGCATCATATTAGTCTTTCTATTGGTGGATCATTCTAAGTCAATCAAACACATTAAATCTATCCTTGCTCTATTTTTTACCATATCAACCTATTGTTCCTAACCTCTAGATCTTGAGACATATGGACAATTTGTAATCATTTTAATCAATCTTATTGGCATATCAAACATTCATCAATATGATTTTTCTAATATCCTAAACACTAAGTGACATTATGAACGTACATTTTCTAGCTTGGAATTCAATTGAGTTATCTGGATGATCAATCAAAGGCATTCATCTATTTTATCTTAGTTTTCAAACTTTATGGTAGGCGACACTTTAATAAGTGTACGCGGCTTTTTAAGCCCCACATCGTTAAAAACCTTACACGTGGCACTTTAATCATCAGACGTGGCGCTTTGCTTAACAAGCAGCCTTTTTAAGTCCTATGCGGCTTTTTGATGTTCCTAGGTAGCCTTTAAATTATAGGGTTTCCTAGGCGGCATTTGGAAAATTGGGTTGCATTTTTTGCCCTAATTCCTAGGTGGCTGAGAATTTCTCCAACACGGTTCTTAAATGCGCGGAGGTATCTTTTCCTAGGTGGCTGAGAATTGCTCCAACGCCGCTCTTAAATGCACAGAGGCATCTTTTCTCTACCCTAGGAAACTCTTTAGCTATCCTACGCGACATTTAGCAATTTTCTATCTAGAAAACATTAAAAACATGCAATAAATGCTATTTAATGAGCAATAGATGCACTAGGAAGGTTCGAACCACTCACCAGAGGCCCATAGTCAGGAGGTCTTTGATATCAGTGTGCTTTCTCAAACTGATGCTCTTGAATAGGGACCACCATTGCTATCAATCGTCACAAGATCAGAGCAAAATCTCAAAAGTGAAAAGTGAAAATAAATAGTAAATTTGGGTTTTTCAACCTATTTAAGCTATTTTACCCTAATTTTGTGAGATTTTTGACTCAGTCAGACCAAATCTGCATATTTTACACACTGGGGCATTTGTTCGACATCTTTTTAGCATCATTGTTTATTAGAAATACAATCATCTTTGATCTATTCTTCATCAGTTTCATCAAATTTTTCACATCTGAGATCAATATGCTTTCATTTTTGAGGGGGCATCACCATATCATCAAATTGGGATTCTGTATCATATCTTATATCAAATCTGGGGCATTAAAAATTCAAAATTTATCAGTGGGGCATCAAATCAGGGTTCCATATCGAGGTTTCAAATCAAGTTTCAAATTAGAGTTTCGCATTAGAGTTTTGCATCAATTTTCATATCAAGGTTTCATATCAGAGTTTCATATCAGGTTTTTGCATCAGTCAATCAGCTCATTAGTATCAAATCAATGATCAGGACATCAAGTTTTCTTTGAATCAATGCACTTCGCACATCAATTCAAAGAGGGGCATTTGTAGACACCTAGATTTGACCAGGTGTATCTTAAAGCATCAAATTTATAAATCAAAGCCAATTGCCTCAAATCTCATCAAAATACATCAAAATCAAATCAAATGGATATTTATCAAGAAAAGTGTTCAAAAATCAAATTAAATTAAAGGATTAAATAATCATGAAATCAAATAATTAAATTCAAGCCTAAAAGGGATTAATCAAATTATGCAATTGATTTTGATCAATTAATTGTATAGTTTAAATTAAAAAAATCAAATCCAACCCATTCACCCTTACATTGCTAAATTAATTAAATGATTGAATTAAATAATTTCTAATTTCTTTCAACTCAAATTGATCAACCAATGAGAGTTGAGGATCTTGTCTTCTTGTCCCACCCTTTGAGGACAACCATTTGATTTTCCCTCCATTTGAAAGCACCTCAAAGATTTTTACTCAACCAAGGCTTGACCTTGATCAATTCACTCTACCCCCTACCCTTGGGAAATTGCTATAAATACAAGCCATTTTCTTTGTAGTTGGAATCCAATAATTTCAAGAGTAAAGCATCCTTATTATAGGCATTTGGAGAGCATTTGAGAGCTTTTGATAAGTATTTCAGCATTTTCATAGCATTTTTAGCATCATTTTGAGAAGCATTTGTTGATTTCATAGCATGAATCATGAGAATTTGAATAGAAAACACACATATCTTGGATTATTTGAGCTAGATTAGAGCATGTTTATCATTTTCTTCTCATTCTAGGTGTACGCCTCTTTTCGTGATTTCCAAGCTTTCCAAAGGCAAGGGTTAGTAGCAAAGGTTTTACAAATGATATAAATGCAATACATAAATACTACTAAAATGAATAAATCGAAGCTTAACCAATAAAATGTACAAGCAAAGAAAGGAAAATAGATGAATGCAAACCCCAAATTGCTTGAAGTTTCTATTGTCTCTCTCTACTCTTTCCAAAATGCTATTTTTGATGCTCAGTATTGGTGTGGGCAGCATCTATGACTTGAGAAGAATCAAAAAATTTCTAATTGAAATGTGTGTGTGATTGCAAGATGGCTTGAATTCTAGAACCAAACTGACATAGTAATGGCACATGAGAGCTTGAATTCTAGAACCAAACTGACATAGTAATGGCGCACGAGAGCTTAAAATCCTGGATCCTTCAAATGGTTATGAAGGGTTTATTAAATAGGAATTGGGGATGAAATAAATGGTTGAGATCAATCCCAGAGATAGGGAGATGAATGGTTGAGATCAAAGGGAACTAGGGAAGCCATCAGTAAACTCCACCTCTTCAATTTGTAAAGAGGAGATAGAGTTTGGTTGACTGAAGAGCTAATTGTGAGTTACCTTTGTGAACTGAAGAGGTGGGTGAAGTTACCCATGTGGATTGGAGAGGTGGGTGAAGTTACCCATGTGGACTAGAGAGATGGGTGGAGTAACCCATGTGATCTGATTCGAGTTATCTCTTTGAAGATAAATGAATATTTAATTCATTTATTTAATTAAAGTTTTCAACATGTGAGATAATTGAATTCTTTTTGATTTAGAATTACTTTATTGAATGAAATTAAATTAATTTAATTGGAAGAATTTAATTAGTAAGTTTAAATATTTGAATTTAAACTATAGGAAATTGAATTTAATTAATTAATTAATGGTAATTAATCAATTAAGGTTAATTA
>MU225526.1:3447057-3464412 GCA_018584345.1 Thuja plicata
AAGCATCCTTATTATAGGCATATGAAGAGCATTTGAGAGCTTTTGAGAGTATTTCAGCATTTGCATAACATTTAGTATATCATGTTTAGGAGCATTTGTTGTTTTCTAACATATCTTGGAGCATTTTAAGCATTCTAAGCTAGACTTTGAGCATTTGTTTATCATTCATTTCTCATTCTAGGATTTTCCTTGAGAAAGATTAAGCCTGAGAGCTCTCTTAACAAATCTTTGATAGAGAACCATGAGATGATATAGATTTTTAGCTTCAATTCTTAGATTAATTTGTATTATCTTTCCATAGAATTGTTGTTCTTAATCTTAATTTCATGAAGGTGTAATTTTACACACACAGTATCTCTACCCCCTCTCTATAGAAATGGGGTAATAACTATCTGCAATGGAAATGTATAAGATCTCTTCTATTATGTCAGGTCAGATGTCTAGGACTACATAATGCATTTCTATTCTTCAACACTCTCTCACCTAGTACATAATTCTCTGCTAGAGCCATGATCAGGTTAGGTGATATAATGGACACTAGGTGCCCTACAACATTCACCAACCCGGAGAGGACCATATCCATGTAGTTAGATGATTGGTTGGAAGGTTCTACAACTTTCTTGAGGAAGGAATTCCAATCCATGTGTCTACTGTCCATGTCTTTGAACTCACTGTGGAGATCATCCATCTTACTAAGAGTGTGGTAACCTTTGTACTTGTAATTCATGGTGGACATAATCATAGTTCTTCATTCACAGAGAACGCTTGTCAACAATGTTTATTGAAAACAAAAAACTAATCTAAAGAAATTTAAAACTAGCAACATGAAGGAAACTACTTAATCTAACCCCAAAAGAATAGAAAAAATCCTAAAAACTAGAAAAAAGGACCAAAACCCTATAAAACACCCTTCACTAGGATTCTTGGAGTTGTGGAGGGTCAGAGTCCAATTACATGTAATGGACCTCTGGGTTGTGAAACTGTAAAACATGAAGGCGTTAGGGGAAGGTCGGGATTTCAAACCTTCAGGATCTGAGAGATCTTCAGGATTTTGGAGTATGTAAAACTTGAAGTATTAACATGAGGAGGATTCAGAGCTTTAGTCACTAAAACACCTCTTGGGGTTACAGAGTTTGAATACTCTGAACTTTAGAAGAGATGCTTTGCCTTTGTGGGATCGAGGTATCATAAATCTTTAAGTTTTTTAAGGTGTCAAAGTCTGATGATCTCAATGTTCTACTAACTAGACATGTTGAAGGTTGCTTCCCGAAAAAGGGTTAAAAAATTTTGACCCCGAAGATCCAAAGATCTAGGGTTCGAAAAAACAATAAAAATGAAAGACCTAAAACCTAAAAACTAGAAACCCTAACTAACCCAAAAGAATCCCTAAATATTGAAGAAACAAAAAACCCTAAAAGCTTAAGAAACCTAAAAACTAGAAGATAAAGGACAACTAAACTAGGACAAAGAGAAGACTGAAAACCCTACCTCAAAAGGGGAAATAAAACTCAAAATATCTATGATGCAATGTAGCTTTTTTTGATCACTCCAATGAGAAAATCAAAGCTAAAGAATAAGTAGGCAAACAAGTAGGATTTGGGGAAGCCCAAGATCACTGAGAATAGTCTTGAATCCAAATGATCACTAATCACATAATGAAATGACTAAGTGCTAAGCCCCCTTTATATAGACACCCTCTTAGGGTGATGTCATCACTACGTCAATTGGGGTATCGATATTTTGGGGTAGGAGGATTCTAAAATGACAAACCCTTAAGACAATGCCTTAGGTGCTAGAGGGGTAGGTTTTTAGAGTTTTTGAAGGTGTGAGTGTTAAAGGAACCCCGACACTCCAAAAGGACTCTCTAAAATAACTCTCCTAAGCACAAAAAAAACACAAAGGGAGATCAGGCTTTTAGAAGTTTTGGGGTTAGGAGAACCCCGACACTGTGAAAGTTAAAAAGGACTAAAAAAAGATAACTCCCAAAAATAAACCAAAAGAAAAAAACCAAAAGAAAAAGAAAAATAAAAAAGGAAGAGGAGGGGGGAGGAGGGAAAATTGAAGAGTGACCTAACCGACATCCAACTATTGAGAGCACATGGGCCCACAATCTAACTCACTAGATACCTAACTAGACCACCCAAAAAAGGTCTGATCAACCAAAAAAAAAAAAAAAGAGGGGGTCCCCATTAGGCCAAGTGACCAAAATGGGGTGTGTATTGTGGAACCACATAAAATAGCCCTGACAAAAGGAGAAATGACCAAGACATTTCTTCACCAGAAAATGACCCTTCCAAACCTTTCTTCCAATAAACTAAACATAGATATCAACCTTGATAAAGTCACTTCATGAATTTTCTAAATTGACGTCCATTTGTTGAACAACCTAGTGTGTTATTGATGTGTATTTATTCCATTGAGACCTTGAAAAAGGTAGATTAGATGAATGCAAAACAAAGAACAACCCTTCAAATAATTGACAAGGATTCCCTAGGAATGATTTTTCTACCAGTCAGTTGTCCATATCCCTGATAGAGTTTCCTGTATGTTTGAGTCTAATCTTTCTCTACTATGGGTCAGGCATCCATAGCCCCAATAGTGGTTGCTAGAACCACCCATTTTATTCTGATTGAGCATTTTTTCTTTAAACACCACTCTTGTTTGGATCACCTAGTAATCCTTTTCTTCATCTTGACTTCTTGATGGTTTAGACTGCTAAGTGATTCTTATTTTTTATATCTCTAGATAATTTAGGCCACTTAGTTGCTTTGAGTTTTTACAAGCCTTCTTCAGTGATGTGGATTTCTTAGTAATCCTTCTTTTCTTTTCTTTTTTTCATTCAGATTTGTACAGTTCTAAAATGATGTGGTTATCCAAGTCAACATGTTCAAACTAACTTTGATCAAAACTCAACCAAGAAATCTTATTTTTAGGTATCATTATTTAGATGTATTCATGATTCAGATAACCAACAATCAACACCTTCCCAATCACCAGTGAAAAGATGCTACCATTTCCAACTTCCGAGTACAAATTTCTTGCAAGATAGATTTTTTTGGTGGTTTGGCTAAGAAATACCCATATCCTCTATCAAAAACTAGTTGGGGTGGATCACCTATCAGGAATAGCCCCAAAAAAAACTAACCCCCTATACAAGAATGCAAAGGAAACTAAACCAAAACTAAGAAACAAACAAGAAAAAGACAAAAAAAAAAATCCAAGCTACATATGATACATGAGGCAATAAACACCCAAATTTATGGACCCAAAATAGTGTTTGAGAAACTAACCATTAAATGGAAGCAAAGCCAACTCCCTATCCAAGTTATTGATCCTAAGGGCATCCTCCCCTAAGATTTATGTGATTTGATATGGGCCAGTCCACAATTTTTCAAACTTAGTGTGGCTACCTGGATTCTTTTTTGCCTTATCCTACATGAGTACAAGATCAGAAATCCTAAAGGCTTTGATTGTATCTCTTTTTTCAAACCAATTCTTGAATACAACATGATGTTTAAAAACTTGTTCTAAGGTGGTGCAGGGGCACCGCCATCTTTGGAGATTATTTGTTAAAATCATTTAAATGTTCTTAGAACCATGATAATGGATGATTTGCTTATTAAGTTTTATTGTAATGAATTCATAAAGGAGATGTTTGTCACATTTGTAATCAAAAGGTTGAAGGCCAATGTAACTGATCAAGAATATGTAAAGTCTTTGTAACCGCCAAAGAGAGTTATAAATAGACCCAAATGTGATAGAGAAAGGGAGTCGATTGAGATTGGTTGACGGGATATAGTGAAAGGAAGATGTAAGAATTGGGCTCTCTGGCTTGCAGCTAGAGAGCCATTCATATTTGTAGTCACTTTGAATACACATGTGATTCAAAGTGACTACAAATATGAATGGCTCTCTGGCTGCAAGCTAGAGAGCCCAATTCTTACATCTTCCTTTCACTATATCCCATCAACCAATCTCAATCGACTCCCTTTCTCTATCACATTTGGGTCTATTTATAACTCTCTTTGGCGGTTACAAAGAATTTACATATTCTTGATTGGTTACATTGGCCTTCGGCCTTTTGATTACAAATGTGACAAACATCTCCTTTATGAATCGATACATTCAAACAATTGAGGCACTATGTTTTTAATAAGGAACGATGTAAATGATATTGAAGAACATTATATTGTGTATTCGATTCTTAAGAAGGAAAGGTGGCAGGAATGAATTGGAACCAACTGTAGGTTGGTGAATATAATCATAGACCTGAGAATGACCTGCATGCCATGTAATAATGGACCAAGGTGAGGAGTTTGATTCTCTCTTGTTGGTCAGTGACCCAAGAGAGAATCGATAATCGATAATCAATGATCAATTTGAAAGTGATGATCGGGTAAAGCTTGGCATGAAGGTAGTCGAGTAATGGTGAGTTTACCATTTGGTGAGTTTGATTCAGTTGATATTATTTTATTTTTTTTGAAGTATTGAAAGATTATGAGCCTCAAATCTCTTGTTAGAAGAAAGAGATGATGAAGATATACAGATTTTATGAATACATTGATACCCTCTGCATCATAAGGACATAGTTATTTTTTCTTCTAGAAGATGAACTATAACTGATTGAATATTTGAAGATGTTAAGTTGATGATCACCGAGCTGCAGGAAAATAAGGCAAGACATTAAATTAGTTAATGTATTGTATTTTCATTGATGTCAACTTGAGATAATCTAGTTGGTTATATACATAGTGTCAAAGACTTCAAAGAACCAAAGAGAAAAAGGTTATGTTATTAGTAATACATAAAAGTTCAGTATAAACCAAGTGACAACAAACACCAATGAACAATGCACCTCAAGAGAAAAGTCACAGTGATGCCCGAGCAAGTTACCCAAGCAAGCATTACCAAGAAGAACCAAAGTGTAATCTGAGCAGAACTTAAAGTCACAGTGTTGCCCGATGGACAGAAAACCCCGACGGACAAAGATGCCTGAGGACAAATGAAGCCAAGACCAATATAACAAGGAGTTAAACATCGAAAAGAACTAAAGTTAAGAAATGACAAAAGACTTAATTGGTAGGAGCTAAATATGGAGTTAACTGGTTGATTACATTGTTTTCATCAACAAGTTAAAATCCATAGATAAGCTAGAGTTTTAAAGTTGTTTTATTCCAGTTGTCAAGGAGAAATCTAAGGGATAAAACTGAAGTAAAGCAAGAATGGTGAGAATTGTGGATCACGCCAAGAACAAGAAATTCAAGGACTTAGAAATAGTGAAATTCTGTCTATAAGAGAGAAAAGATAATTCATTATGAATTGGTTGGTGAATAAAGAAGAGGATGCTGAAGAGAATACTGGTGAAGAAGACTTTATACAGTCCTAATCAAACAAGCTGAAGAACAGAGCTAAAGATTTCTGCAGACATTGAGCAACAGAGAAGCACAGTATCAGTGAGAAGAAAGAAGTGGAGCAAAAGGAACAAAAAAGAAACATTGATCATAAATGTATTTTTAGCTTACAATAGATCTGAACATCTATAATTCTAAGTTGCATTTATGAACATATCATTTACTGCTTCAGTTTAACCATTAGATCAAAAAGTCTCTTAAAAAAGCAGGATTAAATTATCCTTTATATATTGAGATACATCCCAAGGAGTATCAAAAAGTTTCTCATGAAGATAGCATAGTGAAATTCTAGATATGAAGTGACAAACTATAAGAGTGAAAATTTTGGGTTACTGGTCCCAAGTGGGTTTTCCCTTAACAGGGTTTCCACATTAAAAATCCATGTCTCAAATGTGTTTATGGTTCATTACTTTAATGTTTTTCCTTACACATTACTAAAACATGATTGATCAGTAAACACTAAGTTATTTACTATATTTCGGTAAAGACTAGACTGCTATTTGGTAAAGCTTAAGAATAAGGATTAACAGTGAGCTCTGAGTAGTAGTTATTTGATAAGATAATTTAAGGGTATACATCTTGAAGGACTGAAGATAACTAGAGATATATATTTGTGGTAGAAGTTTATTGGATTAATTTTTGAGGCCACTAATTCACTCCCCCTCTTAGTTATTCTAACAATTGGTATTAGAGCTTGTGTGCTTAGAAGGAAGGTTTAAAGACCTAAGCAAAAGATCACAAGATGAGAAAACAAGATGTGCCTAAGTTGAAAAAAGATAACTTTGCATGATTGCAAAGAAGGATAAGACTCCACCTATCACGTATTGGAAATGATGTTACTCAATAATTGGATACTGAATATGTGTTTTCAATAGGACCTCACACACTTGATCAATTGAGAGAAAATCATGAGGACAATTCTATGATGATAGAAATTTCTTCCTCACTCTTCGATGTTGAATTTGAAGATGTCAAAACAAGCACCACTGCAAAGCAAATGTGGGAAAAATTGAAGCTAGTACATGGAGGAGATGTAAATGTGCTAAGAGCTAAGGAAAAAATCCTAAGAGGGAAATTTGATGACCTCAGAATAAAAAAGGAGAAAAAATCACTCTGTATAGCTACAGAATCAAAGAGGTAGTCAATACTATCCAAGGAGTTGGAGGTGTACTTGAAGAAGAAATAGTGGTAAGTAAAATCCTAAGAACCTTACTGCATGTTTATGCTATTAGAGTATCTACTATACAAGAAATGAGAGCAGTAGGAAACAAAAATGTCACTCTAGATAGTTTGGTTGGTAGACTAGTTTCATTTGAGATGAATAACTTTGACAATAATTTCTTACCATCTATTGAGTCTACATTCAAATATTCTTTGAAAATAAGTAAGTCAAGTCATAAACACACTATGAGGAATGATAGTGAAAGTGATAGTGATGACCAAGAACTTGATGAGATTGAAGAACTAATGGCTAGAATATTGTAGAGAGGCAAAGGTAGATACAAAGGTAAATTACCATTGGTATGTTTTAATTGTAAAGAGATTGGACACTTTCCTGCTAGATGTCCTAACAAAAGAAAAGAAGATAGAAACAATGAAAAATCATATGAAAATACATTTGACAGAGGTGATGACAGAGATTACCGAAGCAACCAACATTTTGACAAAAGAGATACCTGAGACTACAAGGAAAAAGGGAAGAAAGCTTGTTACCTGGATGAGAACAAAGCTGGAGATATTGACACTGAATCTGATGAAGATATTGAGGTGGCATGTTTTGTCATGAAGGATGATTCAGACAAAGAGGAAAGGTATGCTAAGACTGCACTCATATCTAAGGTTAGTAAAAATGATGTCTAGATTATTGATAGTGGTTTTACTCACCACATGAATGAAGATAAGGAAAATTTTGAAACTTTTGAGTATTATAATGGTGGATCAGTAAGAATTGGTAATGACTCACCTTGTCCAGTTGAAGGTAAAGGAACTATAATTTTGAATAATCTGATCAAATGTGAAAATGCATACTGGGTAAAATGACTTAAATTTAACATATTGAGTGTTTCACAATTGAATAACAAAGGTCACCGAGTTGCATTTGAGAAAAAAGGCAAATATCTTTAATGAATCAGGAAGGTTGATCAGAACTGGTGAACAGACAAAAGGTAACCTATTCTATCTTGATGATATTAATACCACTTGTTTAATGGCTAGAAAAAAAGACATATGGTTGTGGCATAAAAGGTTATGTCATGTGAATTTTGACAACATGATTAGGATAAGCAATAAAAGGAAAGTAAGAGGCTTACCGAGCATGTCAAATCCCGACCATGTCATGTGTAAGAATTGTCCAAAAGGTAAGATGACAAAGTCTAGTTTCAAGAGAAAAACCTACACATCTAATGCCATTTTAGAAATAGTCCATATTGATCTATGTGGACCAATGAGAACAAAGAGTTACTATGGTGATAGATACTTCATTCTCTTTGTTGATGATTATTCTAGAATGATGACAATTATGTTCCTAAAAGAGAAATCATAAGCATTCAACATGTTTAAATGGTATAAAGCTATTGTAGAAAAACAAAGTGGTAAGGAACTAAAATGCTTAAGATTAGATAGAGGAGGAGAATTTATTTATGATGAACTCACTAACTTTTGTAATGAGCATGGAATTCAAAGATACGTTTGTGCACCAAGAACACCACAACAAAATGGGATTGCTGAAAGAAGGAACATATGCATTGTTGATTGTGAAAGAACACTAATTATTGAGAAAGGAATCACTCAAACATTCTAGAGGGAAGCTGTCAGTACTGCTGTCTACACATTGAACATAATTCAATTAAAGAAAGAAACAAATAAGACACCCTATGAGCTATGGTATGGATACACACCCAATGTAAGTTACTTCATAATTTTTGGAAGTCAATGTTGTATTTTGAAAGATGATATAAATGGAAATCTTGACTCGAAAAGTGAAGAAGGAATATTTTTAGGGTATTCTACCAAAAGCAAGGCTTATAAATGTCTTAACAAATCCTCTAATAAGATAATTGAAAGTGCAAATGTAAAAGTAGATGAATTTGTAGAGAAAAATGACAAGGAAAGTAGAAAAGAACCAGAAGAATACAACAAGTTTTTCTATAGTGAAGAACCTGACACTCTGCTCGAGCAATAGTGTATCGCTCCTGTGCAACAAAATAATGCACCAGAGCATCAGATTGCTAATAATGAAAATCAGGAAATTGCTCAAAATGTTGTTCCGAGTGATGGAGATTAGAATGAAGGTCAAGATGATGATAAAAATGATGAACAAAGAGCTAAACTGATAATTTCCAAGTATGTTAGAAGACACCATCCACATAACTAGATCATAGGAGACAAGAAGGCTAAAATGAGAATAAGAAGTAAGTAACTAAACACTAGATGTTTAATTTGTGATTTTGAGCCTAATCTGTTAATATTGCACTTGAAAATGAAGAATGGGTCAGTGTTATGAATGAAGAGATAGAAAATATTGAGAAGAAAAGAACATGGAAAATAGTACCTAGACCAGATGACAAGAATTTCATTGGTACTTGTTATCCAAAATTTCCCATTTTATGACAATTCTGGCTACAAGTGGAGTAAATGTGGCTCCCACAAGGGTAGAGCCCAGCTTGTATGTTTCTATTTTCTGCCTGGTCTTTATATTGTTCTGCTACATTTTTGTAGTCTTTGGTTTTCTCTTGTCTGAGAAATACCCTATGAAATTCCTTAAAACCCTAGGTATTTAATGGTAGTTCTAATTCTTTGTTACCTTGTTCACCACTTAAGTCCTATTTTCATCTTGTGTTTAAGTCATCCATCGGGCTGGGCCATGTTTTTATTATCCTATAAACTTGGCACCTTAATTATTTTTATTTTATCCTAAGTCTGGATATTCACAAGCCTTTTACTTTAATGATAATTTGTCATGCAACTTATTTTCAATCCAATGTATGACATAATCGTTTAACTCTAGGATGCAGTTGATCTATTTTCAAGCCATTAAGCCATGGTGAAATATTTCCTTGTGATGACGTGAGCCATGTTTTTATAAATTTAACTAAAGGTTAAAGTGCTGACAAGTTTTGATCGATCTGATGATTAGCTTAAAGGCTTAATGCAGATATGCGCAAGATTGATCATTTAAGTCATTAAGCCATGGTGAGATGTGGAAGGCTATCAGAACCTAGGCCCGTCAAGTCAGAGGCTTGAGTTGATTAATCTGCGAGCATGTCAGGTTTGATACAATAGTCAGCTTAATGCCTTAATGCCAAGTTGATCAAAATCTAATGATCAAGGCATTACACTATTGTGACGCGTGAAAGGTTGTCAGAACTTGGACCCATCTGTGGTAAGGTAAATTCCAATCAAGTTCAGTTTAATCCAATAGTGGGCTTAATGACTTAAAGGAAAGATGCACACAATCTATCTATTAAGACATTAAGTCATTTTGACACGTGTCCATGGTGCAGCCGAGCTGGTCAAACAAAGGAAAGTAAAGACTGATCAAGCTCTTTTTGATTGGATGGTTGGTGTAATGGCTTAAGGGAAAAGTGCTCAGAATCTATCAATTAAGGCATTAAGCCGCGGTGACATATGGTAGATGATGTCATGGGTCTTAGGTTCAAAAGTAAGATTAAGGTACAACAAGTAGAGGAAATTGACGACCGTGTTTTAAAGTTATTAAAGATTCAAATCTGGGCTGTTGATCGGGTATTTTGCATGACCTATGACTATTTGAGTTTAAATTCAAATATTTAAATGATGTTTCTCAGGTTTTCATGGTGGTGGTGATGATTTCAACCTCCAGACTGGGTAGATGGATTAAGTTAATCTATCTGCTTGCATTTATGGTGAACTGGGATATTTTTAAGTTTGTATATGATCGAATGAGATATTTCTAAGATGCATTAATGAGTAGAATTGATAGTCTTAGGGTTTCTAAGTTGTTTATTAAGATCTATTGTAACCCTAATTCCTAAGAATCAGATTGAATCTTGAGCCTGCATGCTAGAGGAGTATGTATATAAGTAGTTTTAGGAGCTTTTAGAGCTCAGAGTTTTCCAGCTGGTATAAGATTTTCTATGGGATTTTCTCTGTCCTCAAGTTTTCACCTTGTTGTAATATTTCATTGAGTTCTAGATTATGTTAAGGTTTTTGAGACATCTTTTCTATCCTCTAACTTTCTCTTGTCTGTATTTCTCTTATTGAAATATGATACAATTATTTTATTAAAGAAATATCAGAGTTCTTGAGCCTTCCTTTCTTTCAGCATCTTTGTGTACTACTGTGTTTGATTTGATTTAGGTAATCTTGTGGATTTTTTCATCCCTGGTTACTTTGTCTCATTCTTGTGCCTATTTTCTAAAGTGAATGTTTTCTTACAGGTCACAGTCTATGTCTACTCCCTTAGGAAAGCTATTGTTTTTGAAATATTCTCTTTCCTTGAATAGCCTCTTTCTATTTCAGACCTCTCTATGAAATACTTATGCAAGCCTATTCAGAAAGATTGTGTTCTATTAGATCTGAGAACATTCATGATAATTTGGTCATTGTGTTATGTTTAATGTTACCTTTGGTGTATCACCTAGTAGGATAATTTTCTTTCAGTCATTTCCCTTTCAAGAATTCCTTCTATCCGTTTTCATTTTAAGTTTACTTTCATGATTAAGAGAAGATTAGGTGATTATCCAAGAGGAACTGGATGAGAATACGAAGGCTTCAATTCAGTTAGCAAAGGTCCCACAACCTTGAAGTGATTCCCATGTTATACTAGATTATCAAGACTACAAGAGATTGAATATGGTGCAAACTTTAGTGTATAACAGTTCTAGCACGCCTAGTGGGGCCACAAAATAAAAACTCATATTCAAAGCTATGCTACCTATGATATGCTGACTGCATAGAACTGACCTCAAGAGGTTTTCTTAAAAATCATATTTGGTGACTCTATTGGTGTAAGGAATAGAATATCCAGTCCTCTTCAAAGTTTATGAAAAAAGTTGAGACAAGAAGCTCAAAGCCTTTTGAGTTCTTACAACTACCCCTGATAAGAAATTACTGCAGATCATCTCAGAGAACATCCCCTACTAGGAGGGTATAGTCTACACCACCTACATCAGAAAGAAGACCTTTTCCTTTTCACTCTAGAAGAAGAGGAAGATCTCTA
The DNA here is from genome assembly GCA_018584345.1 of Thuja plicata. NCBI lineage: Eukaryota > Viridiplantae > Streptophyta > Pinopsida > Cupressales > Cupressaceae > Thuja > Thuja plicata. The sequence goes on from MU225526.1 coordinate 3,458,668, forward strand.
ACCAAAGAGATACAAGTAGATTCAACTCCACTACCTAGCCCAAATACAACTCATTCAGTTGTTTCTCAGCAAGTCATAGTTCCTGCAATGGCCAGATAATTTGCCTTTGTACCCTTTAATCAAGGGAGTCCATTGAGCTTTTCTCAACATCATGATGTGCCATTAGCAGCACTCAAATGTCTACCTAATTTCATAGGTGAAGGATAGACAACGGATTGTGAGCACATAAGAGATGTGGCTACCATTTACAATGTGCATCATATCACAGAAGAAGACGTGGCTACCAAGCTACTTGTAACCTCTTTCAAAGGGAAGACCTTAGAATGGTTTAGAACTCTTATTGTTGGTTCAATTGATTCATTGGATAGACTAGGAGAATCATTAAGTAAGTATTTTGAGGATAAATCAGACTACTTATCTCTGGTTGAGCAACTAACAACCATAAAGAGAGCTCCTCAAGAACAAATGACAAACTTCAATAATAGATTCCTCAAGACATGGAATAGGATTCCTATTTTAGTCAGGCCTTTAGCTGACCATGCTTTCCTATACTTCTTGAAGATTCTCAACAACAATATCTCTATCATGATTCAATCCATGGGAGGAACCTCATTGCCTCAATCTTTTGACATAGTAGTCAGGGCTGAAAATTGTTTAATCCAAGAAGGCATGATCGCCCCAAGGCCACCGATGCCTATTTTCCCCAACATTTAGCCCAATATGCCTTTGAGCATTCCCCTGTATACTCCCATACCCACTATAGTAACACCTCAGACCAGTACTAGTTATGAGGAATCCAAAATAGGCTTTTCTCAAGAATTGCAAACAATAAAAAATGACCAACAAGAAACAAATATCTTGTTACAAAATAATCAGCAAGAAATGACTAAATTGTTACAAACTCTAGCTAAAGACTTGACTAACTTAAAAAATAAGAACCAAGGGAATAGACCACCCCTTCAACCATAGATTCAAAGTCCCAACCAACAATATCAAAATCAGGGACAACCCTATCAACAGAATAGTCCACCATATCAAGGGAACTACCAAGGTCAACAAAATTTTTTTAATTAGAGGCCACTCCAGCCTTATAATCCCATGCCTCTGAGCTCTGCAAACCTAACCAGAGATATAGTTCTGATTTAGAGAAATCTTGCATCAGACAATGAGTGGTGTTTTCCTTGAAATCAACCCCACAATTAGGCTACATGCTTGAATGGGTGGATGAATCAGGCATTAATGGTTTAGAATGATTCACATGCCAAATCTGAAGCCTCTTCTAGTGGATCAGTTCCTCATCAGGAAACACAACCTGATGAGACTACTCTCTTTAATTGGGAGCAACAAGATTTCAATGGGGTGAATGGTGAGTCCTCAATTTCTGCCAACACTTGGTCAAAAAGAAGAGCCCAAGATATGGAACGAGTAGAGAATGGAGAAAAAGATACTACATCTGTAGAGACATCACAATCTTTTGCTCCTACTATATTAAAGAAGTATCCCACCATTCCAATCAAAGAGGGTCAATCTCCCAAGGATATTGAGCCTACCATAGTGAAGGCACATCAAAGATTATCCATAGTAGTACCCTTCAACATTGTAGACAATATGAAAAAGATGAATATCACTATGTCTATGTGGGACTCCTTGGCTATTCCAAGACAACCTAAGATCTTAAGGAAGGCTATGGATGAAGGAGCAGCACCTTAAAAGCTGATAAGTGAAGTTGCTAAGCTAGTATTAGTCAAAATTGATCAAAAGAAGGAGACTTCAAGCAGAAACTCCAAGCCAGATGTCATGCAAGGTAGGAAATTAAAGCTACCTCCCTTTTATGTATCCTTAATTATTGTAAAATATTTAGTACATAATTTTATGGTAGATAGTGGGGCTACTAGCTCTGTCATGCCCTAGAAAGTATCTGACCAATTAGGAATTAAATATGAACCTTTCCAAAAGAGGGTGACTCAACTTGATGGTTCCTTAGTAGACACATTAGGTGTAGCTAAGGATACAATCTTGATCCTACATGCAAGTCTCAACTTCTCTATCCTACTTGACATATACATCATAGAGCTCCCTACTCTATTTTCCATATGTTTATCAAGTGAGTTCACAACTAAGATAGGGGGATATCTTTCTTCTTACTGGTCTCACATGCTTTTCCATACTAGATATGGAACCAAGGTTACCCATTGAGTCTGAATCATTGGCAGAACACCATACAGAACCTTATGTGTCCAATGTACTCAATGCAAGTTTTCTTGTACTTGACAGTAATGACTTCCCAATCATAAGAGAAATAAACACCACTATAGAAAATATACCAGATATCTATCTAGATGAATTGGAATCACAAAGAACCTCAGAGGCCCAAGCCAATGTTTTTTGGGATGCTAGTTTTAGGAACTACTTAATACAAGAAGATAATCTCACGGAGCCAAGCCTTAAGAAATCTATCAATGAAGCATCAAAGGATGATAGAAATCAAGTTTGGGAGATATTCTTTGATGGTGCTAGAAGTAGACATGGATCTAGTGGTGGGGTTATGCTGGTCTCTCTAGAAGCAAAAAGATATTATGCAGCTTTTAGGTTTAGCTTCTCTTGTACTAGCAACACCATTGAATATGAGAGTCTAGTGAATGGATTAGAGTGGGCCAGAAAGAGAGGGATCAAAGCCCTAAAATTTTATGGTGATAGTGAACTAGTAGTCAACCAAGTAAGAGGGATAAGAACAACTAAGAATGACACAATGAAAGCATACAAGCATAGATTTTGGGAGGCAATTGAAGATTTTCATACTTTCAACATTATTGCAATCCCTAGAAAATTGAACCAGTATGCAGACAAATTAGCTTCTGTTGGATCCTAGTATGACATTTATAATAGCATTTCAATGAAAAGGGATAAAAAAAATATCAAAGTAATTTTTAGGCCTTCTATCCCTTAAAATAATGTTAATTGGCAAGTATTTGATAGTGATGAGAAAATTTTGCAGTTCTTATTTGAAGAAGATGTCTTTTCAGAGTATAACCAAGATAGATTGATGCAGAACTATGGTGACCAAGTAGTACAACTTAGATCAAATAAATTGCTAAAAGGTCTTATCAACTTGGAATTTGTCTTCAATAGAGATGACCAAGCTCAAAGGAGTAAAGTTGGTCTAACAGTTCAACAAGAACATTGCACCGATTTAGAGATGGAGCTAGGAAAGAGTTTGAAGTTCAGAAAAGTGAATACTGATTCAGAAAAGTAGGCTTATGCCTAATTATTTCAAGAATTCAGTGATATATTTGCCTAGAAATATGAAGACATTAAGGGTTTCAATCTAGCACTTTATCAACACACCATTGAGCTATAACCAAATGCTTGGCCAGTTAGACAGAAGCAAAGGCCTGCCAATTGTAAGATTGAGCCACTCATGCATAAGTAGGTTCTCAAATTAATAGAGAGTGGTATCATTTACCCCATAAAATATACTAGTTGGGTATCCAACCTTGTTCCTGTCAGAAATAAGAATGGAGAGTTGAGACTATGTGTTAACTTTAGGGACCTTAATAGGGCATCCCTGATAGATCCTCATCCATTTCCATCTATGGAACTGATTCTAAAATGTGTATCTGGATCAGAACACTTCTCACTATAGGATGGCTATTCAGGATATAATTAGATCATGGTTCATGAAGAAGATCAATATAAGACTACATTTAAAACCAAATGGGGAACCGTGGCTTATCATAAAATGCCTTTTGGTTTGTCTAATGCAGGTGCTACTTTTCAAAAAGAAATGGATATGGCCTTTAAGAGCCTTATGTACAAATTTGTGTTGGTCTATTTAGATGATATAAATGTTTATTCTAAACATGAAACAAACCACATCAAACACCTGAGGAAAATATTTGAAAGGTGTAGAGAGTTTGGGATCTCTCTTAATCCAAAGAAATGTGTGTTTATAGTCCATGAAGGAAAATTGTTGAGATATATATTATCCAAACAAGGAATTACAGTTGACCCTGAGAGGATTGTAGCTATTCTTGAATTACCCCTACCACTTCACAATAAAAGCCTTCAATCTTTCATAGGAAGGATTAACTTTGTCAGGCATTTCTTGCCTAATATTGCAGATTTACTAAATCCTTTGACAATTATGTTAAAGAAGAATTTAGTCTTCAGCTGGAGCAAAGAGGGGAAAGCTAATTTACAAGCCATCAAAAAGGCTTTGACAGAGGCTCCTTCTTTGTTGAACCCTAACTTCAGTAAGGGTTTTATCCTTTATGTTTATGGGGGTTCTAATGCTATATCTGCAATGTCAACTCAAAATAACTCTAAAGGATTGGAGCAACCTATTTCTTTCTTTAGAAAATGTTTGGAAGAATATGAACATAGATACTCTTTTATAGAGAAACATGTACTTGCCATGGTGAAGATCTGATGTAACACACCTAGGATTTCTCTATGCTCTATTCTCCTATAGGGTCTCCTTAGGCCAATTTAGTGACCTAGTAGGGTTCTATGCTCAACCCTACTCTCCTTAGGTATCTTGACACAAGATCCTAACCTTTCACCTAGTGTACACCAATAGTACTATTCAAAAAATACTCCATTCTGCAACATACACTAACTAGGTCTTCCCTAGCCACAATATTCAAGAATTGCCTCAATTCCTCTTAGGAATTAAATCCATGGAAGGATAGGTCATCAAGACCTCCATTGATTCAATTTTATCCCTTGCATACACCATGCACAAACACATAACAATCGAGTGCTTCATAATGCACCTTTCTCATCCAAAATAGGGCTACAAGCCAATTAGGCCTTTTTCTTGCTAATTTGAAGATAACTTGAAATTTTACCACACCAGCCTCCAAAAGGTTTAGGATTCAAACACCCTTTATCAAGAAATTTGATATTTTCAAGGTCTCCAATACTCACATTTTATGTACAACCCTTCCTACTATCATGCCTAGAAATCAGGGTTTTAGGACTTTTTGAATGTCTGAACACAAAAATGTTCTTCCAGTAACCCCCAAAAAATCCTCCAATCTTATCCTTCAAATTTGGGGTCTTACACACATTACTCTATCCCTCCATGAGCGTTGGTTGAAGCTACCAATGCATTCAACCCTCCTTGCATCACTTGCAATGTTTCTCAGTCCCTAGCTATGCACAACAGGCTAGCCTAGGGCATCATTGCAAAAATAGAAAAAATAATTTCTTGGGCCCCTCCTTTTATAAAAATAATGTACATGGAGTCTTCTCACCCATGCTAAGAGCCCGTATAGAAAATATGGTGGCAAGTTGAGTTAAGACCCCATTTGTCCAACCTGCCTGGTTCAGACCAGCGACATGGTAAAACACAAAGAATTTAAAAAATCCAAGATAAAAACTATAAATTTGTAAGATAACTCCACAAAAAATCTAAAATTAACCTACCCTACATTAATCAATCGATCCAGACTAAGATCTAATCCATCTACCTACTGAAAACAAGAAAACACACTGAATTTGCTCTGAAAATGCACACAGATAAAATATTGTATTTTAAAAATGTTCACGAACCTTTCTTATAGGTTGAGGGAGGCCTCTTATACTTGTCCCCATCCCTAATTTGATGGTTTCAAATAGTTACAATAACCATTTCATCGAAAATTCTCTTCTTGCATAATTGTTGTCAATGTTGTCAAATGACAACATTGACAATTTTGACAACTTTCCACAATTTTAGGAAATTCATTCTAAACTTTGTTC
>MU225526.1:3466007-3497092 GCA_018584345.1 Thuja plicata
CATACTACACACTGTTCCACATATTTAGTGACATCCTTTGTCAACTTAGGCCAATGATAGAACCTTTGTACTAACTCCAAGGTCTTGTTTACCCCAAAGTGTCCACTCATAGATCCATTATGCTTTTATTGTATGAGATTCATCCTCATAGAACCCCTTGGCACACATAACTAGTTTCCTCTGAACAATAGTCCATTCTACAATGTGAACTCAGAGAATTTTCTATGGAAGTGGTTCTAAAAGTCATGGCACACTTGATATGCCTCTCCAAAATCTTCATCTTCTTGATAGAGATCCTTAAAAATCTCTATGCCTATACTATTCAATTGAACTTCTTGGACTGTCAAAAGTCTCCTACTCAGTGCATCAGTAACCTTGTTCAACTGACCCTTCTTATGCTTGATGGTAAATGTAAAGGCTTGGAGATATTCCATCCATTTTAGATGCCTATTACTCAACTTCTCTTGTGTATTGATGTAACTAAGGGCCTAATTGTTAGTAAACACCACAAATTACTTAGGTAAAAGATAGTGTCTCCACTTTCTTAATGATTGCACTAGAGAATATAATTCTAGGTCATAAGAAGAGTATTTCTTATTAGCTTCATTCAACTTCTCACTAAAGAAGGCCACTGGTCTGCCCTCTTGACTTAACACAACTCCTACTGCTATGCCACTTGCATTAGATTCAATAGTGAATAACTTACCAAAACTAGGCAATGTTAGGATAGGTTGTGTAGCTACTTGCCTTTGAGAGGAAACAGGAAGAAAGCAAGGAAGCTATGGCTAAAAAATGGAAAATGACTCAAATACTGAATAAATGAAAAGAAGTATTGCAATAAGAAGAAATACAAATTGAAAGGAACCTGAAGGGCACGAAGGAAATTTTTTTTGATGTAATTTCCACCCAGTGAGCCCAAGAGAGTGCTTTGATACTAGATGAGAGGAACCTCCTACAACAAAATGGTGAAAATGCATGATATAACAGAATATAGAGCAATAGTAGAACTCAGAGTGAATCTATTGATCACGGGCCACTTCAAGGGGGTAACCTCCCTTGAGAAAGCTCAATATAATAAATTCGTTGGTACCCATCAAAGGCCTCAACATACACTTATATACTAAGTATAATCTAGAAAATTAATACTACCTATGCATGTGAAATAATAAAATATACTCACGGGATGACTTACAAAGCATATGCGTCCAACAACACTACACTAACAAAATAAACAGAAGGAACACACAGGTTCCTAACATCCCCTCTCTTAGAAAAAAGATTTTTCCTCAAAGCTTAAGGTGTGGAAATTGTTGCTGAATCTGAAGAAGGGGTTCCCATGTAGAATCCTCTGTTTGCATTCCATGCCACTAAATCAAGACCTCAGAGATGGAGCGAGAGTGAAACCGACAAGTGTGTCGGTCAAGGATTGCTGCAGGCTCTAGGATAATGGATCCTTCCTTATCCATTTCAGGGAGATTAGTTTGTGCTCTGACATTGGTACCAAGAACTTTCTTGAGACAAGAAATGTGAAATATGGGATGAATGCAGGAAGAAGGAGGAAGTTCCAGTTTATAAGCAACTGAACCAATCTTTTGCAGAACCTTATATGGCTCGTAAAATTTTGGGGCTAGCTTATGATGCCCTTTAAGCTTTAGGGAGGATTGCTTGTATGGCTGTAGATGAAGAAAAACTATATCCCCAACTTGAAACAAGTGCTTAGAATGGTGTTGATTTGCCTGCTATTGCATTTGATTACGGGCCATGTGAAGATTATCCTATAAGGTGCAAAGAATCTAATCCCTGGTGCAGAGAACTATGCTAACTGCCTAGACTGGTGAGCTACTAGGAGTGTAGGGAATGAGCATTGGAGGTGCCTAACCATAAACTGCTTCATATGGAGTCATTTTAGAGGCAATTTGGTAAGAGGTATTGTACCACCATTCAGCTAAAGGAAGCCACTTGGCTCACTGATGTTGTTGTTCGGAAGTGAAGCAGCGAAGATAAGTTTCCAAGCATTTGTTGACAATTTTGGTCTAACCATCGGTTTGTGGGTGATAGCCCAAACTCATCTTCAGTTTGGTGCTAGTTTGCTAAAATAGTTCAGTCCAAAAATGACTGGTAAAATTTGCATCATGATCTGAGACAATGGAAGAAGGGAGGCCATGAAGACGGAAGATCTGGTCCATGAAGATTTGTGCAACTGAGGAGGCAATATAGGGGTGACTGAGGGCACAAAAATGACTATATTTAGAGAGATGATCAACCACAACCAAGATCACTGTCTTGCCGCCTGATTTAGGAAGCCCTTCAATGAAATCCATAGAAATATTAGTCCAAATATGTGTAGGGATGGGAAAGGGTTCTAGCAAGCCAGGAAGGAGGGTCATTTCACCCTTGTGGTGTTGGTAGGTATCACATTCAGCCACCATCTATTGAATAATTTGTTTCATTCCTTTCCAAAAGAAGTTTTGCTTTTCCCTCTCATAAGTTTTGAAGAATCCTGAGTGCCCTACTGAAGGAGAAGCATGGAGTTCATAAAAAATAGACTATTGCAGATTTGGATTTTGAGGAAGCACTAGATGACCCTTGTATTGGAGAGAAGCACCATCCCAAGAGTAATGTGGAACATCAGAAGGATTATTGGCCAACTGGTGAATGATTTGAGATAAAGAAGAGTCACTAACATAGCCCTGCTGAACAGATGCTAACCAATTGGGAATTGGCATAGAAATAGATGAAAGGGAAGCTTGATCATCAAATGTGTGAGAAAGAGCATCTGCCACAATATTGTCCTTACCCTTCTTGTAGGTGATCTCATAATCATACCCCATGAGTTTTCTGACCCATTTTTGTTGTGTAGGGTAGGATACCCATTGTTCCAGGAAGTATTTCAGACTTTGGTGATCAGTCTTGATGCAAAAATGACTCCCTAGGAGGTATGGATGCCACTTCTATACAACATGCAAAATAGCCATCATTTCTTTTTCATAAGTAGATAAGGCTAGATTCTTACTAGAAAGGGATTTGCTGGTGAATGCAATAGGATGGTCATCTTGAAGGAGAACAACACCCAATCTATTGTTGCAAGCATCACTCTCAATAGTGAAGGGCTTGGAAAAATCTAGCATAGCGAGAATAGGTGTACTGCACATAGCTTGTTTCAATTGTTCAAATGCATTCTCAGCAAGATGGGTCTAGGTAAAAGCATCCTTTTTTAACATAGCTGTCAATGGTGCTGAAATCTTCCTATAATTCTTGACAAACTTGCGGTAATAGCCAGTCAACCCCAGAAAACCCCAAAGGCTCTTGAGAGTTTTAGGATGTGGCCAATTTTTCATGGCATCTATTTTTGTAGGATCCACCCAAACTCCTTGGTGTGCAACAATATGCTTGAGATACTCCACTTCCTCCTAGCCAAACACACATTTAGACTATTTTGCACAAAGTTGATAACCAGAGAGAAGTTGCATTACAAGCTCCAGATGATGGAGATGCTCAGCCCAGGTTTTGCTATATATGAGGATATCATCGAAGAAGACCAGAATGAATTTCTAGAGGTATGGCCAAAATATTTTATTCATCACTACCTAAAATGTATAAGGAGCATTAGTGAGGCCAAAGGGCATGACTAGAAATTCATAGTGACCATCATGTGTGCGGAAGGTTGTTTTAGGTATATCCTCCTCATTAACCCAAATTTGATGATACCCAGAATGAAGATCCAACTTGGAGAAAAAATGAGCGCCATGAAGCTCATCAAGAAGTTCATCAACAATCGGAATGGGAAACTTATCCTTTATGGTGAGATGATTAAGTGCTCAAAAATCAATGCAGAGTCACCATGACCCATCTTTTTTGTGGACAAGTAGAACTCAAGAAGAAAAGGAACTGGTACTAGGGAGAATAATACCTTGCTTCAGTAAGTCATGGACGAGCATCTCGATTTCGATCTTCTGATGGAATGGGTAGCGGTAGGGCCTCATGTTGGGTGGAACACTACCAAGAAGGAGCTGAATATGGTGGTCCTCCGGGGGAGAAGGGGGAAATCCCATAGGTTCAGAAAATACACTTGAATACGTATCCAAAATTTGTTGTAGATCTGTAGGAGTACTAGAGACCGCTGATGGCTGCATCTGAATGGAATGGAGCTGAGCGATGACACCATGTGAATTCTTCTTAAGAAGTTTTTCCATACGATGTGAATTGATGATGTTGAGAGACCCCAGCTGTAAGCCTTTCAAAGTGTGTTGTTTCCCATTGGCTGAAAACTGCATCCAAATTTTAGCAAAATCCCATAGAATGGGGCCAAGAGTGCGTAACCATTGGGCACCCAAAACCACATCACATCCACCTAAGGGAAAGGAAAACATGTTAGAGCGTAGGTTATAATCTCCAATAGAGAGATGCACATTGTGATATTTCCCTTTGCAAGGTAAAGTGCCCCCATTGGAAATCATGACTTCAAAGCTAGAGCAGGGATGGAAAAAGTAATCAGCCTGTTTGGCTATTTGGGGGTCAATGAAGTTATGAGTGCTACCAGAATTAATGAGTATAGTAAGAGGGATCTTCTTGTAGAAACCCTAGACCTGCATGGTTTCTGGAGTAGTGACTCCTACCAAAGCATGGACAGATATCTCTGGTTGAGCTTTTGGTGAAGGAGGTTCAGGCTATTGAGGCTCAACCTCATCATCCACTATTTCATGCGCATCTACATATTCTTCTAGTTTAGGTGGAGAATCCACATCCAAGAGGTAGAGATTTTTCTGAACACATCTATGGCCCCGGGACCATTTCTCATCACAATTATAACAAAGCCCTTTTTCTCACCTGGCCCGCATCTTTGTTTCAGACAAGTGCTTGATAGGAGTAGTTCTGGGAGCTGGCATGACTTGAGGTTTGTGAGAACCTATATTTCTAAATGGAACAAAATTGGATCTGGAATGTTGTAGAGAACTAATCTTGTCCTCCGCTAACTTAGCCAACCCAAGGGCTTCCATCATTATAGTGGGTCGAAACATTTTTACTTCAGATCGAAGTGCATCCTTCAAACCACTAACAAAACAACTGTGGAAGAATTCATCAGACAATCCCTTTGTGTGATTAGCTAATTTTTCAAACTCTGTCTGGTATTCTCTTACAGTGCCTGTTTGGCACAATTTAGTGAGTGCTCCTATGAAATCATCAAAAGAACTAGGGCCAAAGTGCTCCAAAAGGAGTGTGCACAATTCTTTCCATGTTGGGTCTACATTTGCCTTGATGTACCAATGGAACCATTGAAGAGCTTCATGTTCCAAATGAAAAGAAGCAAGTGGGACTTTGTTGTTATCCTAAGTATTATGCAAGCTAAAATATTTTTCTTCCCTATAAATCCATCCAGTCAGATCAGCACCATCGAAGTGAGGAAAATCAAGCTTTGGTCAATGAAAATTTCCAGAAGAGAACCCAACGTCTCCAGGATGGTTATGGTTCATGGTTGAATGCTGAAGAGTGAGATCGAGAAATTTTTCATCCAAATCTTGAAGTTTGGTTTTGAGGGATGCAAGTTCCTCCTCCATGATTTTTTCTCTTGTACGTGTAACAACCATAAAGCAGATTTTTTTTTTTTTTTGGAAATGGGTAGAAAATGAGAAACAAAAACTATTTCAGTTAGGGCACACTTGGATTTGGGAAAAAATCAGAAGGGAAATGGGTGTTTGATGAGTGGGTGGACACTTTATGATGAAAAGGGAAAAATAAAAATGAGGGTTTTAGGGTTGAGCAGGCAGAATGAGATGAGCGGTCCAAGAGGGACAAGGGAGCAGAATTAGGAATTGAACCTTGTGTCTCAGTTTGGTGGCAATTGGATGAGAGGCAAAAAAGATAGGGAAAACCCTAAAATTAGATAAATGAGGGATTTAGGGCTTTGATATGTAGAATTTGGGGTAGGGTCATCAAGGAAGTATGTGGAATGGTATTGTAGGGGTTCTGAGGAACTTTGAGAGGAAACAGGAAGAAAGCAAGGAAGCTATGGCTAAAAAACAAAAAATACTCAAATATTGAATAACTGAAAAGAAGTATTGCAATAACAAGAAATACGAATTGAAAGGAACCTGAAGGCCATGACAGAAATTTTTTTTGACATAATTTCCACCCAGCGAGCCCAAGAGAGTGCTATGATCCCATATGAGAGGAACCTCCTATAACAATATGGTGAAAATGCACAAAATAATAGAATATAGAGAAATAGTAGAACTCAGAGTGAATCTATTGATCGTGGGCCAATTTGAGGGGGTAACCTCTTTTGAGAAAGCTCAATACAATAAATTCATCGGTACCCATCAAAAGCCTCAACATACACTTATATACTAAGTACAATCTAGAAAAGTAATACTACCTATGCATGTGGGATAATAAAATATAGTCACGGGATGACTTACAAAGCATATGAATCCAACAACACTACACTAAAAAAATAAATAGAAGGAACACACAAGTTCCTAACAAGTTGCTGATGTAGGTGGTGGCCAATTCAGTATAGCTGACACCTTGTCTTGGTCCATCTTCAAAGATCTCTTGGATACCACAAATCCCAAGTAGACAAGCTCTTGCTTGAGAAACTCACACTTCTCCAAATTAATGGTTAGTTTCTCTTCATGCAACTTCTTAAACACTGATTCATCATGATTAATGTGATCTTCCTTTTTTCTACTATAGATCAATATGTCATCAAGATATACCACCACAAAATTACCTGTGAAGTCCTTAAGCACTTCATTCATGAGCCTCATGAATGTGCTAGGAGCATTGGTGAGGCCAAATGGCTTCACAAGCCATTCATACAACCCATTAGTTGTTTTGAATGTTGTCTTCCACTCATCTCCCTCCTTAACCCTTATCTGATGGTAACCACTTTTCAAATCCAATTTCGTAAAGTACATTGCCCCTCCAAGAAAATCCATAAGGTCCTCTATCCTGGGTATTGGGAACCCATATTTTATGGTGATTCTGTTAATTTCCCTTGAATCAATACATAGTCTCCATTTTCCACCTTTCTTTGATGCTAACACCACAAGGACTGCACATGGGCTGATACTCTTTTTAGTCAAGCGTTGGTCCAATAATTCTTGGACTTGTCTAGCTACCTCTAAATTTTGATAAGGGGTTAGCTTATAAGCTGCTTTTTTAGGTAATGAGGCACCAGGTATGAAGTCAATTTGATGAATAATCACTCTCTTAGGAGGCAAAGTTGCAGGAGTCCCATCACTGACTATGTCACCGTATTTTTCAAGTAGAGTCTGAATCTCCTAAGGTACTATCTCCTTAATTATGGACTTCAACAAAGTGGCATACCCTACACTTTCCTCTTCCTTAATGTCTCTTACAAACTCATTTCCACTGAAAAATAACATAGTAGGATTCTTAGACTGTGACTCTTCATCCTCCAATAAAGACTGTATTTTAAATGTCTTGCAATTTTTCTTAAAGGATATGGAATTCTACTTTCCATGATACACTACCTCTCTATCATATTGTCAGGGTCTTCCTAAAAAAAAGTGGCATGCATCCATTGGGAGGATGTCACAAAGTAACTTATCCTTGTAGCCCGCTATAGAGAACTCTACCCATGTTTGCTCATTTACTAACACACTTTGTCCCTTATTAAGCCAAGTCACCTTGTAAGGGTTCACATGAGGTATCTTGGTAAATTTCAGCTTAGTAACTGCCTCCTCTGATATGATATTATTAGTAGATCTAGAGTCTACTATCACCTTTCAGACTTTTCCAAGGATCTTACATCTGATCCTAAACAATGCCCTCCTTTGCTTAGGCTCATCCTTCACTGGCTGCCAAATTATTACCCTTCTAAACATCAAATTATCACCCATCTCAAAGTCTATATGATCAACATTAGGTGCCTTGACACTAGAAGTGTCTTCTTGAACATAAGCTACCCTCTTGTCACTATTAGATGCAGTAGGCTTGTCAGGACACCTATATGCTGGATGACCAGTCTGCCCATAATTGTAGCACTTCATATTTGAAAAATAGGAGTTTCTTCTACCTCCTCTCCCCTATTGGATCCAATCTGATTACCTCTACCTCTTCCATAACCACCTCTTGGTGTGGATTCATTGGTGTGATCTGTCAATTTGTTTTCACCTTGATTTCTTTGTTCACTACTCCTACCTTGGTAACCTCCTCTCTGTCCTCTTTGGTCTCTCCCTCTGCCTCTTCCCTTCAGATTAGAGTCACTCTTCTTTCTATTCTTCTCTTCAACCTTGAGAGCCAACTGTTGACATCTCTGAACAGTAGTGGGGGTCCACAAGCTAATCTCTTCTTGGATATTCCACTTCAACCCACCTAGATACCTAGCCACTCTGATTGGCTCTTCTTTTTATTTCTTTGACCTAAGACAAACTATTTGAAACTCATCTATATAGGAGGCTACATCCATATCTTTCTGCTTCAATCCTTGTCTCCTTCTATGGAGCTGGATCTCATAGTTTTCTGGTAAAAATTTCTCTTTCAGCTTATTTACCATCGCTTGCTAATTTGCTACAGGTTGCTTCCCAAGTATAACTCTTTCATCTTGCAGATATTTCTACCATGTTAGGGCTGACCCGCTAAGCCTTGACTTAGCCACCTTAACCTTTTGTGCATCTGTTATGCCTTCATACTTGAAGTGATTCTACATCCCTTCAATCCACTCCAACACTATTTCAATGTCCATTTTCCCACTAAACAATGGGATGCCTTCTAAAGATTTACCAGCCAATGCTTTGATGGCTTTCAAGAATGATTCCTGCTCCATCATAGGGTCTAGTTCAGGGATAATATCATCCTCTTCAACCTTCTACTTGAATCTATCACTTGTTTCACCGTTTACCTTGGTCTCTTGCATCCACTACTTCTTGTAGTTTTTGCTTCATCTCTGCTAGGGCCTCTTCAAGGAGTCTATTCCTCTCCTTTTTCTCATCCATGTCCCTAGACAACTCTACATTTGTAACCATGTTTGTGGAGCCAGAAGATTACACCTCTGTCATATACAATCCCAAATCTTTTGGGGCTCTGATACCACTCTAATGTAACACACCTAGGCTTGCTCTATACCCTATTCTCCTCTAGGGTCTCCTTAGGCCAATTAAGTGACCTATTAGGTTTCTATGCTCAACCCTACTCTCCTTAGGTATCTTGACAGAAGATCCTAACCTTTCACCTAGTGTACACCAATAGTACTATTCAAAAAAACAATCCATTCTGCAACATACACTAACTAGGTCTTCCCTAGCCACAATCTTCAATAATTGCCTAAATTCCTCTTAGGACTTAACTACATGGAAGTATAGGTCATCAAGACCTCCACTGATTCAATTTGAGCCCCTACATACACCATGCACAAACACATAACAATCAAGTGCTTCACAATGCACCTTTCTCACCCCAAATAGGGCTGCAAGCCAATTATGCCTTTTTCTTGCTAATTTGAAGATAACTTGAAATTTTCCCACACAAGCCTCCAAAAGGGTTTAGGATTCAAACAACCTTTATCAAGAAATTTGATATTTTCAAGGTCTCCAATCCTCAAGTTGTCTGTACAACCCTTCCTACTATCATGCCTAAAAATCAGGGTTTTAGGACTTTTTGACAGTCTGAACACAAAAATGTTCTTCCAACAACCCCAAACAACTCCTCCAATTTTATCCTTAAAATTGGGGGTCTTACACACATTACTCTATCCCTCCATGAGCTTTTGTTGAAGCTACTAATGAATTCAACCCTCCTTGCATCACTTGCAATGTTTCTCAGTCCCTAGCCATGCACAATAGGCTCGCCTAGGGCATCATTGCAAAAATAGTAAAACTACTTTCTTGGGTCCCTCCTTCTATACAAATAATGTACATGGAGTCTTCTCACCCATGCCAAGAGCCTATATAGAAACTACAGTGGCAAGTTGATTTAAGACCCCATTTGTCCAACTTGCCTGGTTCAGACCAACGACAGGGTAAAATAGAAAGAATTTAACAAAACCAAGATAAACACTACAAATTTGTAAATAAATCCACACAAAATCTAAAATTAACCTACCCTACATTAATCAATGGATGCAAACTAAGATCTAATCCATCTACCTACTGAAAATAAGAAAACACACTGAATTTGCTCTGAAAATGCACACACAGAAAATATTATATTTTCAAAATGTTCACCAACCTTTCTTACAGGTTGAGGGAGGCCTCTTATACTTGTCTCCATCCCTAATCTGATGGTTATAGATAGTTACAATAACCATTTCATCGAAAATTCTCTTCTTGCATAATTGTTGTCAATGTTGTCAAATGACAACATTGACAATTTTGACAACTTTCCACAATTTTAGGAAATTCATTCTAAACTTTGTTCTAAGACCATGAACACATCATAATAGACTTAGGTAGACCATGCTTACCTCTCTTAGGTCCTAAAACACTCTTTTCCTAAATCTGACCCCTACGTGCTTGGCTTTACACCATTACCACAACATTGGCACTTAGGGTCCAAATTGGCACTTGTTTCCTAAAAGACCAAACAAACTTGAAAAGACCTTCCCTAAAGACCTAAAAAACACCTTAGGACACCTCTAGTCCTATTATTCAACTAGTGGTTTGGCTATAACCACTACAAGCCAAAAGAACTCTATAAACCCTAGGTTACCAAAAAGCCTTACCTAGGTGCTCCTGTACCAAGATCCTTAAAAAGTTTAGATATCTATTGATTCACAGTAAGGTATAATTGAGAGTCACTCATCCAAGTGTCAAAGAGTTCTTGCTTTCTAAGGACCTGAAGAAGAAAAGAGTTGGTTGGATCATGAAAGTTATGGAATATGAAATTGATATCCAGGTCACCAAACTAGTTAGAGGAAGAGGTCTTTGTGAATGTTTGACAGAGGATGAGAATTCATGGAATATAGAGCAAATGAATTCATCTTTAGTTGTGCATTCAACCAACGAACATGCCAAGGCGTCATGTTGGTTTCCTAATGTGGTTCATTTCTTGAAGATAGGAGAGTGCCCTATAAATTTGGATTCAACCGAAAGAAGACACTACAGTTTACAATCTATCCCCTTTGTCCTGATTGATGAGATCCTTTTTAGAAAGGATCATAATGGTGTTCTCCTAAGATGCATAGATCCAGAACAAGTGGCAGGTGTCCTAAATGAATTTCATGATGGACCTTCTGGAGGTCATTTTTCTCCCAAGACCACTACCTTTAATATCATGAGGGATGGGTACTATTGGCCATCTATCTTCAAAGATAGTCATGATCATGTGAGGAAATGCATAAAGTGTGCCATGTTTGTAGGAAAAGAGAGACTTGCAATTTTGCCCCTTCAACATTTCAGAATAGATCAACCTTTCATGAAATGGGCATTGATTTTATAGGCCTAATCAATCCTCCCTCTAGTGTAGGGCACAAATGGATCATAACTACAATAAATTATTTTACTAGATGGACAGAGGCTATTGCACTAAAAGAGGCCAATGAGACTGTTGTTCTGAGATTTTATGATGACATAATTCAAAGATTTGGTACTCCAGATTCAATCATATCAGATAATGCACTTGCATTTACAGGTCTAAAAGTGACTGAATGGGCAATCAGGAATGGTATTTATCTAAATACTAGTTCCAACTATTACCCTCAGGGTAAATGCCTACTAAAGTCTACAAATAAGAATTTGATTAGGATTATCAAAAAGACTTTACAAGAAAATTAGAAAGACTGGCATTTCAAGCTCAAGTATGCCTTGTGACTAGAAAGAATAACCCCAAAGAAGATCATTGGGAATTCTCCTTATATGCTGGTATATGGCAAGGAGGCTAAATTTTCCATTTCATTAGAATCACCATCATTCAACCTCGCCACCCAATTTATTCTCTTTGAAGAAGGAGATCCCTTGCAGGTAAGGTATGCTCAACTCATGGAGCTAGAAGAAATTAGAGATAAATCTATGCAAACCATGGAGTTTCAGCAGATGCAAGTCAAAAAGAACTTTGACAAGAGGGCCAAAGCTAGAAACTTCAATGTTGGGGATATAGTCCTCAAGTGTAGTGGGATGAGTATAAATCAAGGCCAGGTAGACATTCAAAGTTTGATTCCTTTTGGGGAGGACCATTTGTAATCATAGAATGTAAGGAGCATAATGCATTTCAATTATCAACTCTTGAAGGAGATGCCTTGCCAATATCAGTTAATGGTTTTCATCTCAAGCCCTATTTTGAGGTCTAACCAGCTCTATAAGTAAGTTTCCCTACTTTCATTTTCTTTCTTTCTAGGTTAGTTTTCCCTGCTTTCCTCCAAGTAATCGTGCACAGTTACTTGTACCTCTTCCTAGTTTCAATCCTCCTATTTCCCAGAAGTTTTTTTCTCAAATGAAGACTTTGATGCCCAATGAATGTCTAAGGCCACTTTTTTTCAATGTCTAGCAGGCTGACATCCAGCAGAAATTGCCAAGAATGTTGCCCAAATTTCCCATTTTATGACAATTCTGGCTACAAGTGGAGTAAATGTGGCTCCCAAAAGGGTAGAGCCCAACTTTTATGTTTCTGTGTTCTACTTGGTCTTAATCTTGCTCCTCTGCATTTTTGTAGTCTTTGGTTTTCTCTTGTCTGAGAAATACCCTATGAAATTCCTTAAAAACCTAGGTCTTTAATGGCGGTTCTAATTCTTCATTACCTTTTTTGTTACTTATGTCCTATTTTTTTTCATGTGTTTTAAGTCATCCATCAGGTGGGGCCATGTTTTTATTATCCTATAGACTTGGCACTTTAATTATTTTATTTTATCCTACGTCTGGATACCCGCAAGCCTTTTACTTTAATGATCATGTGTCGTGCAACTTATTTTCAATCCAATGGATGACATAATGGCTTAACCCCAAGATGTAGTTGATCTATATTTTAAGCCATTAAGCCATGGTGACATTTGTCCTTCTGATGATGTGAGCTTTGTTTGCATAAAGTTAACTAAAGATTAAAATGCTAACAAGTTCTGATCGATCTGACAGTTGGCTTAAAGGCTTAATGTAGTGATG
Source organism: Thuja plicata (assembly GCA_018584345.1). Classification (NCBI taxonomy): domain Eukaryota; kingdom Viridiplantae; phylum Streptophyta; class Pinopsida; order Cupressales; family Cupressaceae; genus Thuja; species Thuja plicata. The sequence goes on from MU225526.1 coordinate 3,479,060, forward strand.
TGTAAGATCTATCCTTTAAGTCATTAAGCCATGGAGACACATGGAAGGCTATCAGAACCTAGGCCCATCAAGTTAGAGGCTTCGGTTGATTAATCTGTGAGCATGTCAGGTTTGATCCAACACTCATCTTAATGCCTTAACTCCAAGCTGATCAAAATCTAATGATCAAGGAATTATGCCATTGTGACCTATGAAAGGTTGTCATAAATTGGACCCATCTATAGTAAGGTAATCTGTGATCAAGTTCAGTTTAATCCAATGGTGGGTTTAATGACTTAAAGGCAAGATGCGCACAATATATTGATTAAGAAATTAAGTCATGTTGACACGTGTCCATGGTGGAGCCGGGCTGGTCAAATAGAGGAAAGTAAGGACTAATCAAGTCATTTTTTATAGGATGGTTGGCGTAATGGATTAAGGGAAAAGTGCTCAGGATCTATCGATTAAGGCATTAAGCCATGGTGACATGTGGCAAATGACATCATGGGTCTCAGGTTTGAAAGTAAGATTAAGGTACAACAAGTACAGGAAATTGATGACATGTTGGCAAGTGATCAATTTTGTAAATGTGATTCACTTTTTGGTTGTCATTTATGGAAACACATCTGGTTTTCAGATTGATTCCTATAAAGATAAGTTTTGCTGATTCAAAAACTGACTAAGTATAGAAACATAGTTACAAAAGTATTTTGGATATCAAAGATTGAGATTGATGAATTAGGGAAAGTGAGCTTAAAGGAAGACAATATGGGGTATGTATGACCTCCACCTAAGATTGATTTGGTTTTGGTTATGTCTACAACAAGTTAGACAGAATTGGAGACAAACAGACTACAACAGAACAACGATATAGAGCAGTTGGACAGTAGCGAAGATTGAGGGAGTATGACTTGGACTCCAAGCAATCAAAGTTTGATTTTGGTTGTTGATAACCTACACATTGACTATGCGAGAGCACCAAATATGTATTTGATATTTACTATATTAAATGTATTTTGTATTGAAGGCCAACTTTTTAATATTTGTAATATTCATATTGGGAGCCGACTTTGTAAAGTTATGAGATATATATGTAAGATATTTTTGATAAAGATATATAGAAGTTGATGGTTAGTTGGATGAGCTATTGAGAAAATAGCATAGAAGATAATGATAGAGATCATTGAAGAGCTATAAAGGAAATATCTAAGCACTAGTGTTACTTGTTTTGTTCATGACTGAGGACACTTTGTAATCAGAATTACTTTGTAAGAGCTCTAAGCTCAGTTGGCCCTTAACAAGGTGTTGTGAACCTTTAACAAGGTTGTAATTCCTTTAACAAGGAAATGTGCTATGTAATATTCAGATCCTAACAGGGATAGGTCTCCTAACAAGGATATTATACTTTAGTACATGCTTGTGGGTACCATCCCCACTAGGGTTTTCCCTTGGCCAGGGTTTCCTTGAAAACAAAATATGGTATTATGAGTATTGTGTCATTTGCTTATGTTTTTTTCTTTATTGCAAGTTTATGGTTAATGTTTAAATGGTTGAATAATTTAATTAAGTTCTATAATACTGATTCACCCCCCTCTCAGTATTATCCAATCCTAAAAATTGGTATCAGAGCTTCTGGCCCTTGTAGAGAAAGTCTAACAGCTTGAGGGAGATTAGAATGGATTTGGACAGTCTGCAAGAAAACTTTGATGCTGTACTCGAAGACCTTGACAAAGAAAAAGCAAAAAATGGAGAGTTGAAATTCAACATGCAAAGAGCTGAGAAATTTATAAAGAAACTCAAAGAAGAACTTGAGATTTCTAGAAGTCAAAGACAAGATCTTATGGTTCAGGTAAAAGAGGATTTAGATGAAGACAATTCAGATCAGATGAGGCAACTAAAATAAGAGAATGAGACCCTAAAACTTGAAAATGAGACTATGGCTAAAGAAATATAGATACAGAAGGATGCTAAGAAGAAAGTTGAAGAATATTTAAATAGTACATTAGATCAAATGAAGAATGAGGCTAACAACTACAAGAATTAATATCTGGAAATGGAGAAATACAATCAGATTATAAAAGGTGAACTTGTTGAAGCAAAGAAACACAATGAGAAACTTCACACCAGTAGTGATTTGATTGATGAACAGAGAGACAAATAGAAACCTAAAGGTGATATGACAGGTATTGGCTTCAATGAAGCTGAATGTTCAAAGAATTAGGAAGAGAAATCAAATGAGAAGATTGATGCTGAGAAACCTTCTATTGAAGAATCTAGAGAGCAGATCAGACCCTTCAGAGGTAGATGCTTTGGTTGCAAAAAATTTGGACACATGAAGAGAGACTGCAAAGGTAATGCCCCTTTTAGAACTTTTTTTTGTTATTGTTTTAACTATAATGGATATGGGCACAAGAAAGAAGAATGCACAAAACCTAATCAATCTGGATATAGACAAGATAATGGAAGAGAATCTATAGTGAAACCTATATGCTACAAATGTAATAACATTGGACACATTGTGAAGTACTGTAAGCTGCAAGTTAATCAAGAAAGAAGATCTTGTATATTCTATAAATGTAATAATCTAGGATATATAGCAAAGTTTTGCAGGCATAATGGTTCATACAACAGAAGAGTACCACCTCCTATGAATTCATAGAAGAATGCAAATGATACTGTTAAGAGTGTTGTAGATTTGAAGAGTGATTTTGAAATTTTTTTTAAGAAAGCAGAAGATAGAAATAGTGGTAAGATATGGAAGATCAAAGAAACAAGTGAGACATTAGTTCAGGGAGAGTATGTAGATGCTACTGGATCTTCACCTAATGGTAGTAAAATAAAATCAACCTAATTGTTTGATCATGGCTTTAGGGGGAGCATTGGATAAAAACATCAGAATATATCTTGCCCCAAAATTTGTGGGTTGAGCTCGAGTGAGCTTGGGTATGAACTTGGTTGACATCATATAACATACATCTGAGACTGCAACATTAGATGACACATATATTTTGTTTGCGAGATCTAACAGCTGACTTAACAGTATTGAGTAAAAGTGAAACTTATGACTTAAACTTTTATAAAGCACCATTCGATGACCTATCTCTTTACCATTTGGTGAAGAGTGAGCTAAGGAGGCCAGAGAGAAGAAAGATTCAGACTATTCTACATTTTCCATGTGTTATTGATTGAAGCATAAAATGTGGAATATAGCAGAAGAAAGGTGTTTACATCATCTAGCCATGGATACACCTATTATTTTTTATGTTGTAGATCGACCTAGGTACAAATTTAAGAAACATCCATTTAAGTCCTGTGAAGAGGATCCAGAAGGAGCATTTTCTCAAACCCCTTATGACATATTACATGTAGAAGATATTAGGGCTTACATAAATTGTAAGTATGATATACTAGAATTGATTATATATCAAATGAGATGGAGTATATGAATGATAATGGAATCATGAAAGAATACTACAAACACATTGATCAGTTAAGCATAATGAAAATTTTGGACTTATGTGAATTCAATGAAGATGAATGGTCTAAAATACTATTGAGTAGGGTTCATGATCAGTTCATTTGGATAGGTGATCAGCCTATAAAGATCTGTAGTGACCTAATTCATGAAATCACTGGACTAGACAACACCAAAGTCATTCCTATTGCAGATAAACATGTAAAGAAAGAAGTAGAAACCCTAACTCATTCTAAATGGGACAGACAGGAAATGATAGTGAATGAAATATTTTAGCAAGATGTGATATTGATTTCTATGATACTTGGATACAAATTCTACTATAGTAGTAGACCTAACTTAGTATCTGTAGGAGTAATCATGATGGCATGGAGAATGGTGAAGGAAAATATGAAATATAACCTATGCGAAGTTTTGGCACAAGAATTTCTTGAAAATGTGAAGCTAGTGAAGAAGGACAGAACTAAGATCTTCATATTTGGTTCATTGTTGATGCATATGTTTATTCATATTGAGCACAAATTTCCTTTCTTACATCCTAGTGGTTGGAAATCTAGGATACCTACTGGTATTTTAATCTCACAGAGCTACAAGAGACAAAATATTACTTGGGTTGATGTTGAACTATTTGGTATGATCAAGATACTACAGAGACAAATGAAGAACAAGTACATGATACATGAGGATATTGTTGAAAAGTAAAAGGATACAATCTATTTCATGGTTGAAACTGATTGTGTATGTTTTGAAGCAGTCACACCTAATGGTGTTATCCCATGGGTTATGAAGTAAGTTCTAAGGTACTTACCATGCAAGTAGAACATATTATTGCATCATAAATTGATCCATCAGAAGAAAGATGGGGAACATATGAGGACAAATCAACAAAGGTGAGAGAAGAACATACTAGAGGTCTGAGGAAAAGAAAAATTGAAAACCTTGTGCATGAATGTAGTGTAAAGGCTGGGTTGACAGAAGAACTGAAAGAAGTGAAAAAGAAGATGATAGATAGATCTCTTGGACTAGCAAGTGGAAGTACTACAACCCCTCACACTCCTGAGGTAGCTATGGCAGACAGTCCACCTCCTCCATCATAGAAAATAGAGAACATCAATCCTAGAGTAACTAGATCAAGCATGCAGGCATCACCTAAAGAGAAGAGTATAGTAAGAGAAGAGAAGAAAGAAGAGAAGCACATATGGAAGCCTGACATTAAAATAATAAAGAAGAGAGAAATATAACAAGGTAAAATGGTAACAATTGACAAATATTATGACAGGTTTGGAGATTTAGATAAGCTTAAGATTGAAGACATTGTGATTGAACATTTAATCAATTTCAAAAAGACTCATTTAGAAATTGAAGGAAGTAAACCTATAGACCTATATGGGAGATTGGAGACAATAAAACACTTAGCACAGATTGAGGATGATACAATCAGAAATCAGGAAATTGATAACATGTTTCCTGTAATATCGGGACAAGAAAGGGATATAATATACAAGGAATTAAAACCTTTGCTAAGAACCAAAGTAAGATTATTGAAAATCATGGCAAGGAAGTATGATGAATTCACTAAGGAAACTTAGAAGGCACTAGAGAAGATATTGATGAATACTACTTCTAAAAAGTCCCCTCCTCCTAAGACCACTTTGCCTACACAATTAGGAATGGGAGAAAGCTCAAAAGCAAAAAAGATAAATGTTGAGGAAAGTGAAGTAGATCCACCACCAGATTTCTATGTTTCTAGTGTGGCAATGACTCTTGACACTTCAAAAAATTAAAAGGACCCCTTTGTAGGGAATGTGGACACCCCTATTGTAGATGAAGCTAAATAGAAAGAGGAAGTAGAGTAGAAATAGGAAGAAGAACAAAAGACATAATAAAAAGAGGATGAAAAGAAAGAGGTAAACTCATCATCTATCTCATTGTTGGCAAGAAGTGATGTGAATGTTGATAGTATGGATGAAGTTGAGTTAGTCAAATTGGCATTTACTGCATTGAATAAAGCCAAGGAAAGATCAGAATAGAAAGGAGACAAAAAAGGCTAAAGTAATTACAAGAGCAATTGATACTGTGAACAAATTGCTTCCAGTACCTATTGTTTTCCAGCACAAAGATGATATTAAAAATCTGAGAATAACACTTGATGAATTTGATGGGCACTATGAGAATTTGATAAATATTGCAGAGGAGAAGGTAGAGATCAAATATTCAGAAAAGAAGTTAACAGAAGTTTGCAAATATATCACATGGGACTTAGGCATTATGAAAACTTGTTTGACAAATGCAAAGAGTTGCATTGGACATGAGAGAAAATTGTTTAGCTATTGCATGAATCCTATTAGGCATGTTCAGAATGTAGAGGATATTATTTCCAAAGAGAGGGAAACTCTAAACAATATGATGGACGGTTGTGAAAAATATTCACAATCTACAATAGAGCTAGACAAGGAAGTCAAAATAATTTTGGCTAAACTTAGTGTATTGGATAATGAGAAAGGGAGAGTATTGAAAAGATTTAATCTACTGAAGAGCTTTATCACTCCTAAGTTATCCATACTTGAGGTTCATCTCTCAGACTTGGAGAAATTAGTAGATTCAATGACTAAATCTATGCCCACAAAATTGAAAGAATCTGAGACCACATCATTTGCACTGAAGGGCTTAATCATATTAGCCAAATATTGTTCAAAACATGGAATGCAGAAGTGAAGATCTTGGAAGATTCCTTTCAAGACATTTTGAAAATGGTGAGCAAGCACTAAATATTATTATTTTGTATGCACCTTTATCATTGTTTTCAAATGGGGAGAAGAGAGAAGAAAAAAAAATATGGGAGAAGAGAGAAGAACATAATATATATGGGAGAAGAGACAAGAAGAGGAAGGAGAGAATATAGAGAAGACAGTTTTGTTAGAACACTTATTCATTTTTTTGTTAAGTGTTGCCATCAATGCCAAAGGGAGAGATTGTTGGAAAGTGATCAATTTTGTAAATGTGATTCAATTTTTGGTTGTCATTTATGGAAACACATCTGGGTTTTAGATCGATTCCTATAAAGATAAGTTTTGCTAATTCAAAAATTGACTAAGTATAAAAGTAGAGTTATAGAAGTATTTTGGATATCGAAGATTGAGATCAATGAATTAGGTCAAGAGAGCTTAGAGGAAGACAATATGGGGTATGTATGACCTCCACCTAAAATATATTTGGTTTTGGTTATGTCTATAGAGAGTTAGAAAGAATTGAAGACAGACAAACTGCAACAGAACAATGATACAGAGCAGTTGGACAGTAGCAAAGATTGAGGGAGTATGACTTGGACTCCAGGAAATCAAAGTTGGATTTTGGTTGTTGATAACCTACACATTGAATATGTAAGAGAACTGACTATGAATTTTATATTTACTATATTAAATGTATTTTGTATTGAAGGCCGACTTTCTAATATTTGTATTATTCATATTGGGAGCTGACTTTGTAAAGTTGTGAGATATATATATAAGATATTTTTGATAAAGATATATAGAAGTTGATGGTTAGTTGGATGAGATGTTGAGATAATAGCAGAGCAAAGAATGATAGATATCATTGAAGAGCTATAAAGGAACTATCTAAGCACTAGTGTTTCTTTTTTTGTTAATGACTAAGAACACTTTGTCATCAGAATTACTTTGTAAGAGTTGTAAGCTCAGTTGGCCCCTAACAAGGTGTTGTGAACCTTTAACAAGGTTGTAATTCCTTTAACAAGGAAATGTGCTATGTAATATTCAGCTCCTAACAAGGCTAGGTCTCCTAAAAGAGACATTATAATTTAGTACATGCTTGTGGGTACCATCCCCACCGGGGTTTTCCCTTGGCCACGGTTTCCTCAAAAAAACAAAAATGGTGTTATGAGTACTATATCATTTGCTTATGTTATTTTCTTTACTACAAGTTTATGGTTAATGTTTAAATGGTTGAAGAATTTAATTAAGTGATATAATATTGATTCACCCTCCTCTTAGTATTATCCAATCCTAACATGACCATGTTTTAAAGTTACTAAAGATTCAAATCTGGGTTGTTGATGAGGCATTTCATGCCACCTGTGACCATTTGAGTTTAAATTCAAATATTTAAATGGTGTTTCTTAGGTTTTGACGGTGATGGTGAATTTTTCAACCTGCAGACTAGGTAGATGGATCAAGGTGATCTTTTTGCTCACATTTATGGAGAAGTGGGATATTTTCAAGTCTGTATCTGATCGAATGAGATATTTCTAAGATGCATTGATGAGAAAAATTGACAGTCTTAGGGTTTATAAGTTGTTTATGCTGATCTATTGTAACCCTTATTACTAACAATCAGTTTGAATCCTGAGCCTGCGTGCTAGAGGATTATGTATATAAGTAGTTTTAGGAGATTTTAGAGCTCAAAGTTTTCCAGCTGGTGTAAGATTTTCTATGGCATTTTCTCTGCCCTCAGGTTTTCACCTTGTTGTAATCTTTCATTGACTTCTAGATTATGTTAAGGTTTTTGAGACATCTTTTCTGTCCTCTAACTTTCTCTTGTCTGTATTTATCTTACTAAAATATGATATAGTGCTTTTATTAGAGAAATCTCAGAGTTCCTGAGCCTTCCTTTCTTTCAGCATCTTTGTGTACTACTGTGTTTGATTTGATTTAGGTAATCTTGTGGATTTTGTTCATCCCAAGTTACTTTGTCTCATTCCTATGCCTATTTTCTGGAGTGAATGTTTGCTTGCATGTCATAGTCTATGTCTACTCCCTTAGGAAAGCTATTGTTTGTGAAATATTCTCTTTCCTTGAATAGCCTCTTTCTATTTCAGACCTCTCTGTGACATACTTATGCAAGACTATTCAGAAAGATTGTGTTCTATTAGATCTGAAAAACTTCATGCTAATTTGGTCATTATGTTATGTTTCATGTTACCTTTGGTGTATCACCTAGTAGGATAATTTTCTTTCAGTCATTTCCCTTTCAAGCACTCCTTTTATCCCTTTTCCTTCTAAGTTTACTTTCATGTTTAAGATCAGATTAGGTGATTATCCAAGAGGAACTAGCCTAGAATCTGGAGGCTTCACTTCAGTTAGCAAAGGTCCCACAACCTTGAAGTGATTCCCATATTATACTAGATTATGAAAACTATGAGAGCTTGAATAGGGTGAAAAATGTAGTGTATAACAATACCAAATGGATATTTAGAAACAAGTTTAATGAGAATGGAGAAGTCACAAAGAAAAAAGAAAGATTAGTATGCAGGGGGTATCCACAAGAAGAAGGTATTGAATATGGAGAAAATTTTTCACCCATTTCTATACTAGAAGGAGTCATAATTATACTTGCTTATGCTTCATTCAAAGGTTTCAAGGTATATCAAATGGATTTGAAGTTTGCATTCCTAAATGGAATACTAGAAGAAGAAGTATACATTGAACAACCAGAAGGGTTTGTTGATCCTAACAAGAGAAACATGGTTTGTAGACTACACAAAGACTTGTATGGATTGAAACAAGCACTGAGAGAATGGTATGAAAGGATTCACTCCTATCTCATAAGTATTGGGTTTATAAGAACAATTGAAAACAATAATCTGTATTTAAAAGAAGATATTGATGATAACATTTGGATTGCTGAAATATTTGTTGATGATATCATATTTGGGGTTGATGATATCAATATTTGGGGAGATCAAATTCTTTCTTGGTCTACATATTCTTAAACACGATGCAGGCATCTATATCACAAAATCCAAATACATCAAGGAAGTGTTGAAAATATTCAAGATGGAAGATTCGAAACCAGTTGGAACACCTATGGCAGCTGGATGTAAGCTGACAAAGGATGACAAGATAACCGGGGTAAATCAAACCCTATATATATCTATGATAGGAAAACTCATGTATGTTGTTCATACTAGACCAGATATAGCACATGCAATTGGAATAGTTGCAAGACTATCTACTAATCCCAAGGAATCACACATGACTGCTATCAAAAGAATTCTGAGATATCTAAAGAATACCGAGGACTATGGATTATGGTATAAAAGAGAAGGAAAATTTGAACTTCAAGTCTATACAGATGGTGATTGAGATGGAAACTTAGATGACATGAAGGGCACAATAGGAGGAGCATTCTTCATGGGTGATAGACTTGTCACATGGATAAGAAAGAAGCTAGGATGCATCTCACAATCTACTAAAGAAATAGAATATTTGTCTACTGCTGCAAATTTCTCTAATATTACATGGATCAAACAATTATTGGAAGGTATGAATATGAAAATTCTTGAACTAGTGATTATCTATTGTGATAATACCAGTGCAATAAACATATCAAAGAATCTAGCCATGCATGCTAAGACTAAGCATATTGCTACCAAGTATCATTACTTAAGAGAACAAGTGCAAGAGAAAGAAGTGATACTAGAATATGTTCAATCCAAGGAACAGTTAGTAGACATATTCACAAAGCCATTGCCTAAAGATACATGTGAGTACCTGAGAAAGAGACCAGGGGTCCGACCCTTGTCTATTAGTCACTGAGATAACTAGGAGGCTACGTCATCCTACACATAATCAAAAGATCATTTATGTTGATGCAAGAAAAGAGATGAAAAGAAAAGATACATCAGTACACAGAAAGGTACTTATCTACACTGAACACCAGAGTCATTGTATTGTTGATGGAAAGGGAAATTCAAGGAGTATATTATAAAAAGGAAGAAGGATATAGTTTGGCATTGTTGTCAAAGGGAGAGATTATTTCCATATGAAATATCCATCATAATCATCCAAAGGAAGAGAAGTATCCTAAGGGAGAGATGACTCAAAGGGAGACAATATATCTATTTTTATCAAAGGAAAAAGAGATATGAATAGAATTATCAAGAAGAGGAACAGTCAAAGGGAGAGAAAACATCAAAGAAGATATTCTACATCAAAGGGAGAGACAAAATCAAAAGTTTCTACATCTATCCAGTGAAGGGAATGAAGATTGAAGAAAGTAATCTACAAGAAACAAATCTAAGCTAGAAAGAAATTTGTATTGGTTATAGAGAAATAAGTTTGGTAAATTGATGAACTACAACTGATATATTTCATATTGTATTAGTAGTAATGTAGTACATTTCCTTTAATGCCAAAGGGAGAGATTGATGAACTATAACTGATTGAATGTTTGAAGATGTTTAGTTAATGATCACTGAGTTGCAGGATGTTAATGTAAGACATTAAATTAGTTAATGTATTGTATTGTCATTGATGTCAACTTGATATAATCTGATTGGTTATATACACAGTGTCAAAGAATTCAAAGAACCAAAGATAAAAAGTTTATGTTATCAGTAATGCATAAAATTCTAGTATACACCAAGTGACAACAAACATCGATAGACACTGCACCTTGAGAGAAAATTCACAGTGATACCCAAGAAAGTTACCCGAGAAAGCATTATCGAGTAGAACCAAAGTGTAACCTGAGTAGAATTAAAATTCACAGTGTTGCCCAACAGACAGAAAACCCCGACAGATAGAGATGCCCAAGGACAATTGAAGTGAAGACCAAGATAACAAGGAGTGAAACACCGAAAAGAACTGAAGTTCATAAATGATGAAAGACTTAGTTGGCAGGAGCTAAATATGAAGTTAACTGGTTGATTACATTGTTTTCATCGATAAGTTAAAAGCCAGAGATAAGCTAGAGTTTTAAAGCTATTTTATTCTAGTTGTCAAGGAGAAATCTATGGGATAAAAATAAAGTAAAGAAAGAATAGAAAGAATTGTGGATCATGCCAAGAACAAGAAAGTCAAGGACTTATAAATGATGAAATTATGTCTATAAGAGAGACAAGATAATTCATTATGAATTGGTGGGTTAATAGAGAAGAGGATGTTGAAGAGAATACAGGTTAAGAATAATTCATACAGTCTTGATCAAACAAGATGAAGAATAGAGCTAAATATTTTTGTGGACACAGAGCAACAAAGAAGCACAACATCATCGAGAAAAAATAAGTGGAGTAAAAGGAATAGAAAAGAAACAGTGATTAGAAAGGTATTATGAGCTTATAATAGATCTGAACATCTCCAAGTCTAAGTTGTATTTATGAACAGATCATTTACTATTTTAGTTTAACTAGTGGATCAGAAAGTCTATTAACTAAGAAGGATTTAATTATCCTTTATATATTGAGATACATCCCAAGGAGTATCAAAACATTTCTCATGAAGATAGCATAGTGAAATGCCAAATATCAAGTGAAAAACTATAATATTTAAATCCTCTAACAAGGTCGCACTTAACAGTGTGTTTGTAACCTTTAACAGGGTTGGATCTTCACTAAGATCACTTCAGAAGAGTAAAATTTTTGGCTTACCGGTCCCAAGTGGTTTTTCCCTTAACAGGGTTTCCACGTTAAAAATCCATGTGTCAAATGTGTTTATGGTTTATTAGTTTAATGTTTTTCTTTACACATTAGTAAAATAGGATTGATCGGTAAACACTTAGTTATTTATTGTATTTTGGTAAAGACTAGACTGCTATTCGGTAAAGCTTAAGAATAGGAATTAATAGTGAACTCTGAGAAATAGTTATTTGATAAGATAATTTAAGGGCATACATCTTGAAGGACTGAAGATAACTAGAGATGTATATTTGTGATAGAATTTTATTGGATTAATTTTTGAGGCCACTGATTCACCCCCCCTCTCAGTTATTCTAACACTAGATTGAGAAGGTTCATGAGTCTAATCTGAACCCTATCCATGCCCTTGACATATTCATTAATGAATCTAAAAATGAGTATCTTTAAGTTCATTGGGAAAATAGGTTGCAGAACATAGACTAATTGGTAAGGGGATATCCCTAAAGAATTTTTTATCCTTACTCACTCAGTCCATAGGGTGTATTTCAATTGAGCATTCCAATCCCTTGGGTTATTGTCTAGAAGACGTTTAATCACAATTGTCAAATTTTTATTTGTGGACTCTATCACCCATTCCCTTGCGAATAGTAATTGGAAGAGAATTTGATAATTAACTATTTTTCAAAGGCCCATTGCATAAGCGAAGCAGAAGAAAATGAAGGTGCATTATCACATATTAGATAGAAATGCATACCAAACCTTGTTATGATGCTTTCCTATAGAAACCTAGTTACAACTTTGGTAGTGTAATTATTCAATGTATGAGCTTCCATCCAATGTGTGCAATAGTCTATCATAATTAGAATATACCTATGACCTATAGAGGATGGTGGATTAATGGTACCAACAAAATCCAAGCCACATTGGGAAAACCAATGTACCTCATACACTGGATGCAATGACATAGTAGGGTGTCTTTTGCAGGTGGCACTAGTTTGGCATGTATGAAAAGACCTTACATGTTAATTTGTGTCTTTGAACAAGGTTGGATAGTAGTAACTAGATCTCAGAATCTGGTGAGCAGTAGCTTCAATGGACCCATGGTCCATGCCATACTTATCATGAAAATTAGTTAAGACTTGTTTTTCTATGTCTCTACCTAAGCACCTCAAGTAAAACCCATCATAATTGCATTTGTACAACTGCCTATTCTTCAGCATATAGGAACTACTTTTAATTCTCAAGTCTCTTCTTTGTGAGCTGTTTAATCCTTCTAGACAATGATTCTTAAGAAGATAATAGACCACATCCTGATAAAAATTATCTAAAATAATCCCGTGATCTATGTAAGTTTTACATGTTAACCCTTCTTCCATCTTTGCCATTTTCTTTGTTAGGCCTTGACCTCTTACCAATTTCATAGGTTGAATCTCTAGATCAAACTCCTATAAAAATTGCCATCCATTTTCGACCATCGCTCGCCTAATTCATTTTGCATCAATAGGGATTTTACTACTACATTGAGAACAATGCCAAATATTTTACTTCTCATAATGTAATGCCAAAATTTATTCACAACTTTCGCCAAGGAAAATGAACATTTATCCAAATTCATGTATCTTATTTCAACATTCTTAAGAGGAAAAATCATGAATGCAATTGGTTTTTCATTCTCACCATATCTATTTTGAGTGAGGATCCCTACGCATGAATATCCTGAAGCAAATGAGTATACCTTAAAATGTATGTTGTAATCTGGGCTAGCTAGGAGGGGTGCCATGGTGATGAAAGTCTTAATTTCTTCAAATTCATTTTTGATTGGGGTTGACCATTCTATTTTAGCCTCCTTTTTTATCATATCATTCAGTGGTTTCACTATTGCCGCAAATCACTTATGAACTTTCTCACAAAATTAATCTTTCCAAAGAATGATTTGAGCTCCTTCTTTCTATTGGGTAGGAACAAATTTAATATAGCATCCACGCAATCTAGGCCAATGGATATTCCCACTTCTGAAATTACATGGCACAACAAATTTCCTTCTATGACTCCAAATACACACTTCTTGGGGTTGAGTGAGATCCCATACCTCCTACACATTTTAAGCACTTTCCGCAAGTCATCTATATGATCTACTCAGTCATTATAAAATACCGTCAGATCGTCCATATAGATAATTATACATTTGCTGAATAAAATCTTGAATTTGGTATCCATCACTCGCTAGAAGGATTCTCTAGCATTAATCAAGCCAAATGACATCCGACGATATGTAAACTTCCCCCACTTAGTGGTGAATCTTGTCTTCAATCTATCTTCCTCCTGTACCATAACCTGATTGTAACTTGAATAACCATCCATGAAAAACATCATTTGGGATCCATTTGCCACCTACAACACTTCATCTAGAGATGACAGCGGGTAATTTTTCTTTTGGGAGGCTCAATTCAAGTTTTGGAAATCCACACATAACCTAATTTCACTTCTCTTCTTTATTATTGAGACCAAATTTGCAACCATGTGGAATTCCTACTTGGAAAAATAATTTTTGCATCCAATAACTTTTGAACCTTCTTATATATCAACAGTTTCATGATTGGATTAAATGGCCTCTACCTCAGTCGAAAAGGTTTAGAATCTGGGTTCAATGGGATATTATGCACTGTGAAAAAGGTGTCATAAGTTTTCAATTATTCATAACTCCAAGCTATGAGATCTCAATACTCAATAAGAAGTTGCGCCATTCTTCTCTTCTTATCTTTAGTTCCAACCTTCCCAATATGCACTTCTCTTAGGTCACTATCTTTCCTGAGGTTGTATGTTTCACACTCGTCACCTCCAAGCGTTGGTTTCAATTTCCTTTTTGAAGATGATTCATCTTTGTCAAAAATCCTTTCCAAAGTCACCATTCTCTTGGGTATGGAATTAGTTTTCAAATTTATAATGCCTTGATCATTAGGTTCCTCTAGTTAAACTATCTTTTCTAGTTCTTCTAATTCTTCATTAATAAATTTCTTCTCAAAAACACCCACACATATGATGAATTCTAGGATATGTTGATCATCCTGAAATACTTGGAAATTTGTGATATTATCTAGAATTGCCGGAGAAAAAATAAGTTCAACCGAGAATTTTTTTATTTAGACTTATCCATAGGGTGTAATGAACTAGCAGACATTGCCAGTGCATCTACAACAATATTCTTTCTTCTTGGGATGTACTTAATGTAAAATGCTTTAAAATCCTTGATAAAGTCTCATACTCTATTCTAATAAGCGATCAACCTTTTTTCATTGCATGAATACTGGCTACGAACCTATTTTAAGACCAACTAGGAGTCACCTTCCATTACGAGAGCTTTTATCTCCTTTTTATGTGCCATGAGAAGACCTCAAACCAATGCTTTGTACTCTGCAATATTGATAGTACATAAGAATTGTAATCTGTATGCGACATAGAAATACTTACCTCTTGGATTATTTAGTTCAATTCCAACACCAGCTCCTTGTTTACACTTAGAACTATTAAATAACAACTTCCATATTTGATGTTGCTTGATTGATTTTGTCTTAGGCTGAAATCTATCTCAATCTATCGGTATCTTAGGTCCCAATTATTTATTATCTCCACTATTTGAAGAAGATATCTATTGTTTATCCTACTTTCTTACATCACCAATGCCTAAGAAAATTTGGCCTTTGATAGTTTGAGTGGGATGGGATTTTTCATGTGGTGGCAGGAAACCATCATCTGATGTACTCAATTCAATATCCACACTATGCGTGTAAATTTTACCCTCCGAGTCTGAGTCTTCACTCTCTACTTGAACCATGGTTTGAGGCGTATAATTTGGCGGTGAATTAATCTCACCTAATGAAGCATCTTTGAGAGTGTCCAACATAAGACTCTCATCCCTTGGTCCTAGACCTTAAATTTTTTTATTCAGTTGGGTGATTTGGGTCAGCACCCTTGATAGTGCATATTGGCAACTCATGCATGTAAATTTAGAATATACCCAATTGGTGCAATCAACTATATCCTGGCAATAAAAATATGTTAGGATTCACATCATGACCCAAATGTTTCAATTTTTTGGTCATATTTTTAATGAATTCTTGAAATATTTCTTCATCGACCAAAAACTCTTGTAGGCCTTGCATGTGCTATCGTTGGAACCATCAATATCCTTGATTTGGAACATAATTTTTTTGTCTAATCGATACACACCCAAATCTGATTGGGTGAACAACACTTCATTTGGGGCATTGTAATTTGTAATCATCTTCTTAATCTTAGGGTCAACATAAATCCTGATTTGATTATTTAATCCTTTCTAGGGTAACCATAACTAAGTAAACTTAGTAGAGAGCCAACTTTTATAAACTTGTTCCATTCTCTTCTCAACAACATTGTATAAGTTTCAGGATTATCAAAAACATGTATGTCAATATATTCTTGCACCGTTGGATCAACAACAAGTTGAATATGCACATATGTCAATACACCAATCACCCTGACCTCTATTTTTTCCAACTGTATCACCACTTTGTTTATGGTTTGAGGAGCCATCCTTAACTTCTGGCAGATAGAGAGCGACATAACATTACATGAAGCCCCTAAGTCAATAAAGAAGTTGTGAAATTTTTTACCAAATATACGTAGACTCAATAGGAATGGGGGCACCTCCAACTTATCCTTAAACATTTTAGGGAATCCCTCCGAAGAATTCACGTTTAATGTGGGGGCTCATGTGTTGTTGGTCATTGTAATTTATTTGAAATGGTCCAAGGACTTCAATATTGCTTACCTTTGGGAAGGGAAGCCTTGTAACATTTCAAACATTGAGATATTTTCCTTTGTCCTTGTAAGTTCCTCAAAAACACTATACTTTGTAGTGGACCAAGTCAGGCTTCTATACATAGTGGGTACATTCAGCAGGGATGAAGAAACAACATTTGGGCCCTTTGGGGGCATAGGATTATTTCTATCTCGTAGATATAGTGGTGTTGGTTTCCTTCCTGGGGGATACCATTGGTCAGAGATTATTTGCAACTTGTCAAGTTATAAGTGCTTCAATTGATATTTTGGAATACGTGAACCTTAGAGTATTTAGGCTCATTTTCTCTTTGGAATGGGAACACAAATTATTTCTCCTGTGTATTGTTTCCAGACCCTTCCCCTGTCGCAGGTTCATAGGATTCAAACAACATTGCATTGAACTGAACATGGGGATCATTAGAGTTTTGAGGTTGCTCATTGCACATATTATTTCTATAACCATTATCATTTTGATATGCACTTACAGTTCTTGCAAAGTTAACATCAATAGATTCATACACATTAGCATTATCAACATGTATACTATTATTGTTGGTATGAGTGTTCCAAGGTCTGTTGGGTCTCTATTGGCCAAATCCTTTATCCTGTGTGTTATTGTTGTAATTTTTATAAATTCAATTATGATTTTGAGGATAATAGTTTGTGGCAACAATCTGTCTTTGGTAATTTCCTTGGTTTTGAGACATGTTGAGTTTCATCCAAGTGAGCTCATTGTTTAATTGGGACAAAGTAGTTTTTACGACATCTAACACAGATGCTTAATGATTATCATGGTAACTAGGAGGTACATTTTGTTTCTCAAAAAAACTATCTTATGGGCTTCATAGCCTAGATATGTGATAGCCAGTGGTGGGAGAATGAGTTGTTGGGTTGGTATGAGATTCAGCAATGAGGTACAATTGTTTAGGGAATGGTAAAAAAATGGGAATGCATTCATAGTGGAAGTGTTTCCAAATGATGGTAGAGTACCAAAATTTCCACTAGCTTATGGATCCATTTGTTGTGTTAAATTGATAGCTTCATTGCACACCTTTTCTAAGGTATCTATATTTGCAGGTGGGAGCCTCCTCAATAAAATTATAGTCAACAAATCTAAATCTCTTAGGTACACTTCTATGGAAGGTGATGTAGGCACCATGTAAGGAGCTTCAATTTTTTGGTATATCTTGTTAAAATAATGATTAAACATGGCAATAGGCTCATTTGGCTATTTTTTAGTTGAGATAAACTGGTGGTGGAGGTTGTTAGGGATTTTTCTTGTATGAATCACAGTGCTTGATATAACTACTTGAACACCATACCCTTTAATACTGATTCAGGGACAAGGAAAGCCTAATTGCTAAGGACTGGATAAGGTCCTTCTTCG
>MU225526.1:3501044-3532637 GCA_018584345.1 Thuja plicata
AGATTTTCAAGGCCTCAAAGTAGGTTACTTAGTAATTTTGAACTTGAAAACACAGGAAATCAGATTTTATCACTGTCAGAATGGTTCTTGAAAACCTGTCATCTGATTTCGTAAAGATCTACAGACTGGAACATATGGAGTGTGTGACCTCTGGAACACAGTGCAAAAGGAATTTCTTCAATTGGGTGTACTGGTCAAAAGTTATAACATGTCAAACTGGGCTATTCAGATTTCTGGACAGGACAAAAATGCAGACAGTTCATGAACAACCAACTTTGGGAAGTATGAAAAATTATCAAACGGATTTGGAATGACCTGAAGTTTAAAACATAAGCTCTTTGATATGCATGCTAAACATTCCCAAAGTGATGGTTTATGAAACTCAACAGGGTGTAAGATACTCAGAGGCAAAGTAGGCTCCGGACAACAAATTGACACTTAGCAAAGATGCAGAATTGGGTGACCCCCTCAAAATGACTACTCCCTAAACATGTCAGAACTGAAACTCAGGAGCTGGGACCCACTGCATACATCAAATGAAAGGCGTTAAAGCCTCTTCCAAATTTGTAACTCATAAAAATTATCAGGACACCCTTTACAAGCACTCTAACTGAGTCCAATTACACCATTTTTCAAGGGTACTGACTTGTGCACAACTGAAAATTTTTACATGGTCACTCCAAATTTGTTCCAAATTTAGGAGTACCAACAGAGGTTAGCAAGATCCACATAGAGTTTAAATTGATTTTAAAATTTGGTCTCAAACTCAACTCATGTGGTGATGGATCCCTTAGCAAAATTTAGATACCAGTTGTAGGCAATCTCACCAAGCATATATGGGAATAGGCGACATACAAGATCTTGATGCACAAGTTCTTTTTAGTTTCATATTTCTTTAAAGGAACAGATGTGCTCTTTTGTTGTCCTGGATTCACCATATACACACTTGGTACAATAATTCTCAGGATTCTTAGGCAACTCACACAATTGGCAAGATAAGTTCAATGGGGAACTATGAGCTTTAGAAAATAAATCCATTTGGATAGGTGGTGACAAGTTTTGATTTTGATTAATGGCTATAGTAACAATTGGGGTATACATATGTGATTGTTGGCTAGGTGGGTTTTTCATATCAGCTGGGTGGTGAGAGGGAATTGGATTTGATTTTCTCTTATCATTGTGAGCCTTGTGGTGGTGGGAAAGCTCAAGGAACTCACCCATTTTTGGAGATGATATAATCACTCGCTTGAAACTCTTTGGTGAGAAAGATCTGATAGTCTCTATCCTTCTGTTCGAAGGCCCTCCTTTTAGAACCACTTCTTTTGAGTGTTATTTTTACACAAAGTAACAGTTAGGAATAAGCGATGCAAATTCCCCTCTTGCAAGAGTAATGAAATCACTCCCAAGGCTCTCCATGGTCATGGCATAAACACTTGGAAATCTCAATCAAAGATAAATATGAATGTTCACAAGGAGGCCTTTGCTAGTTTAGTTGAAACTTAGGATGAATCAATAGATCTTTAAACACTTATTTTTGTATTTTACCTTTTGAATGGATGGAACTCCTATAAATGAATTTTAAATTGAAATCTAAGATGAATTCTACACGTAGCCAATTTTCCAAAAATATCAAAAGAGAGAGTAACGAGGGATTTCAAGCAAATTACTGAAAATAAATTCCTAACGGACATAAACCATCAATGATTCAACTCATATATTAAACTTCGGGGATGATAAAATAAAAACCCACAAAAGATAAATAAGAGAAACTCATAGTTCATATTTAGTGCATGCAATCATTAGTGGAATTTAATAACATAAAAGTTTTCACAAAATTCATCAAACCACAAAGCCATTCATATATGCGCACACATGCAAAAAATTTATCCCCCAAAAAAAATAGAAATATCTTCTCCCAACATTTGTCATGGCGAGTAGATTAAATAATAATCAACACCAATTTAACAATCCACAGGAACAATCACAAAGAAACACAATTGGTTCTTGAATTCTAAAAAATAAATACCTAAAACTCACATAGATGGAAGCCAAAACACACCACGATTGCAACACCAATTGTATTAAATTTCTATTGCAAGAGATCCGATCCTATTATATTCCCCAAAATGAATTTATATAGAAATTACATCCATAAGTTATGAATCCCATAACTAGGGTTTCTATCCATGTAAAAATGGTAAAATAAAAATAAATCTCTAGTTTAAATACAAAAAAATTACTCCTAAACCTATAGTTATTATGCTGACATGGATTTTCATCCATTTATTGCAAACAAATGCCTCCATAGATGACTCAAAATTTGATTCTAATGCTTGTAATTGAGGGAAAAAAGGGCCAACATGTGACTCAAATGATTGAAGACTCTTTGAAAGCCAAAAATGACCCCTACCATGCGATCTATAGGCTCAAAATTCTGATTCTCCTTAAAAAACATGATTTCATGCATTTTTAGGGTTGGGAATACCTCCAAAATTTGGATGTCAGACTGCCTTTGGAAATGGATGAAGGCCGAAATATCAATGAACATAGTTGACCCAACACTTAGTGTGAAGAAAGCACACCTAAATGAGCATCTTGAAACTTTACAACCTTTTCATCAACTTCACCAAAATCTAGAAGCTTCATGAACTTTATGATGACATTAAGTTTTTCCATTAGTATACTTAAGTGAAAAATATGATAAAGGTAATCAGTATAGGCATAACCGATGGACAACACACTACATAACCAATGAGATGACAATGTGTGACATGAAAATGCTAAGTATAGAATTTCCCGATGAACACTGACAAGTGTTGAACCGGCGACAAAGCATAAAGAACATTACTGATGGTACAGTTTTGTGAACATCACCGACAGAGCAGAAAAGGCAAGAAACCTGATGAATAGTTCAAAATAGGGACAATGATAGAGTAGAAGACTGATAGAGAAAAGAATGAAAGAAAACTGATAGATTGACAGAGTAGCCCGACCATCAAAACCGACAACCAGTTACAGAACCCGCAAAAAGTGGATCTGACTTTCCATGTTAGATGAAACATTTTAATTCTATTTATAGAGTTTTAATTTATTTTATAATTACTTGAGGGTCAAGCAAGTATATTGTAATTATTTTAAAGAATCCTAATAGATTTAAAACAAAACTAACTAAATATCAAGGTCAAGTTGTAAATCTTGGATCTAGAGTTAACTTGAAAAGCGTGAATCAAGAATAGACCTAGAAACTAGTATATATAGATGTTCAATCATTTGTAAAAGGTAATGAGTTAAAAAATGATTGTAGCCATGAAGAGCATCTAAGAAGTAGAAGTGAATTCATGCAAAGTTCAGAAACAAATCATATCAATTCTCAAGAACACAGATAAGGCTACCGATGAGCAGAGACAAGGTATCATTCAATCTTTCAATGTGATTACATATACATTGTAACCTTTATAGGATTTTTTATCAGCAATTAGAGATTGCATATACTATCAGATCAAAATTTATAATGTAGTTGCATTCTATTAAGTGCATCACATCAAAAATCCTTTTGTAGAAGGTGGACTTAACAGTTCTTGATAAATCTCTTAACATAGTGCACACCTAACGGTGTTGCTAAAGCTTCAAATGAAGTAGATCCTAACAGGTCTCCACTATAATACTCCTAATAGGATAGATCATCAGAAGTGATCAAATTGTAAGCCTTAACTAGTTCCCTTCTTATCTGCAGATAGTGAAGTTTTGTGGGTGACATCCCCACCTCAGTTTTTACTTCCTAAAAGGAGTTTTCTGCAATATCATATCTTGTGTTATGTGTTATTTACTTTCATGTATGTTTCTTGAATATTTACACATGTAAAGAAATTATTTTATGATTTCACATACATAAAGAAAGATGAAAAGATAGATAGGTGAATATACAAATCTGATGACACAAAGGTTAATGGGTCAATCACATAAAAAATTTTAGAGGTACTGATTCACCCCTCCCCTCCTTAATACATCATTCTATTAATTCCAACAATTGGTATCAAAGATAAGTCTCTTTCTTGAAAAGCTTAAAGACTTAAGAGAAAAGATCAAGACAATGGAAAAGTACAGACTGGACAAGACTATTGAGAATGAGCAGTTACAAATTCAGATTTACTATGAGCAGTACAAAGAGGTGAGAGTAAGCATGAGAAAGTTTCTTGATGAAAGAAAGATTATGGAAACTAGGCTTAATGAGAAATATTATCAAGAAGAGGAGATCCTAGATTACTTCTACTCAGCTGAATCAACAACAAGTAAAGCATCAGAAACAATAGTAGAACAGATCACAAGTCTACAAGAAGTCAATCTACATCTGACAGAGAAAATCAAGATGCTGCAAATCGGTCAAGAGACTCAGATGGTAAAAATGATTGATGTCATGAGTGATTAAAAAAAATATGAATTAGAGAGAACATTGGCTATTGATGATAGGAGGAAAATTATAGAGAAGCTACAAGAAAAAGAATCATAGATTCAAAGACTTGCTCATCATCACCATGAGATTACTAATCAAATTATTCTTATTAGTCAAGAAGCAAATAGATTAAACACTAAACTCATTGAAATAATATAGATCATCAGTGAGCTAAGAGAAGAAAATGAAAAGCTAAAGCATGGAGTCAAAATTTAGAATCAGCAGAATGAGTTAATCAAGAAAGTTGAAGATAGAAATAAAAGAATGGATGATTTCCTTGACGGACAAAGAAGAGTCAACAACTACATAGGTATAGGGTACACCAACAATGGAGAATAATCTAATCAAACAGATCAAAGGAATGTTTATGAAACTCCAAGAACCAAGAATCTGTCATGCAATAACTATGGAAAACCAGGCCACACCTCAAACATTTGCAAAAAAAAAATGAAAGGTATTCCTCAATCACAATCTACTTTCATTAGTAATTGCTATAAATGTCACAAGAAAGGAAACATGACATTTGAATGCAGATCCAAGGTGACAAATCCAAAAAGGGAAACCTACATGGACAAGTATTGTCCTACCTGCAAAATGAATGGACATACACATCAAGAATGCTGGAAAAAGAACAAGAAAGCATGTACACCAAAAGAACCTGATAATGGCTATAAACCGACAAGAATTAGTAACTCATATGTTTGGGACTATAACACATGGGTAAAATGCATAGCATGTGGAAGGTATGGTCATATTTCTGCCAACTATATGAGAAAATGGACTAGAACACAAAGAGGATGGACCGATTGAGGTATGGCATGTTTACATTATCATAAGGTTGGACATGTGGTAGAAGATTGCAAAGACCGACTGATAGACACAAGAACTTATCCCAATGGAAACACCATTGATGACATCAAGAAGATGAGAAACAAGATGTGGATAAAATCTACAAACATTGAAGGTGCAGGAATAAGAAATGCAAATGATGACACCCCATCCAATGGATCTAGTGGCATCACTGTTCCCAACTAAGTTGCACAAGTAAGTATGGAACTGCATTATGACAAGTTATATTATGCATCAGTTCCATTACACATTGGTCATATTGAAAAAATTAGCATTATTGAAGATGCACTATATTGTTACTTGTAATAATATTGAAAAACAATTCCATTGGTTAATGGGTACAAATAAGCATCGGTGAACACACATAGTAAAGCTGACACTACTTACCAAAATGTATCAGGCATTACACAAAAGCCAAGTCGCTAAGTTTAACTGACACACATCGATGATCTTTGAGCCAATAGCGGTTGCCGTCACCATATTACCAACAATCATCGATGAAAACACCAAAGCTATGAGCTACTCTAAAACTTTGTGCCTACACCGGCGATGTTATTTATGCCTCAACCGATGAACTCAGTCTTTGTACACCGATGAGTTATTGGGTATTAATGACAACTTAGGGCACAAAATTTATAAAAGCACAATGGAAGAACTCATTTTTCACCCATGATTTTCAAGAAAGAAAGCAGAGCTAAGAAGAGTGATTGAAGAGCGACCTCAGCAAGATTCAAACATGACTCAACAGATTCACGAGTGATCAAAAATATTTAGTAAGTACCTACAATCACTGATCGCACTGTTTAATTTATGGAAAGCCCTAAATTCCAAAATACGATGGCATCTACTTCAAGAACAGAAAAATTGAAAGAGGATAAGAAGAAAATGATTAATCTTATCAGCAATAGTACTTGTGTTGAACCTAAATAAAAGTTACACCCAGAAATTGCATCGCAACCCGATGATTCTAGAGCATTCTCTAGAATCCCACCTAGGGTTTTGCTGGTAGAGGATGTAAGGTCCTATATTCATTGCAAGATCTTGAAATTAGGAGATATAGACCTAGACAACTCCTATAAGGCACTATGTGATGAAACTAGGAACCTGAAAGAAGAGCACAAGCATCTGGACGTGAAAGGTCTAACAAATGCAATACACTTTCCTAGGGTTTTTAAGACAGAATGGATACAAATAGTTCTTAGCAGAATGCATAACCAGATATTGTGGCTTGATGAGCCTAAACAAATAAAAAAAGATTTTATTCATGCAGTTACTGGGTATCCCACAACCGACAAGCCAAAAGTTCACAAGCACCCATCCTTGAAGGAGGTAGAAAAGTTGATAGGTGCAAAATCAGACAAAAGAGGTCTCAAGGTTAAAACCATCACCAACAAGGAACTTAAGTTTGGTGCATGTGTGAAAGGTTATAAAATCTTTCAGGCCAACAAAATGAACAACATAGCAAGCACTGTTATGAGCATAGCCTACAAGATCATCAAAGAAGGAAAGAAGATGGATCTTGCAGAAATATTGTTAACTCAACTTGAGGAGAACATGAACACCATAAGGTCATCAAGGACAAACACTTGTAAGTTTGGTTCTCTTATTATGTGCATATTCTTCTACTTTGAAGAATACTTTCCTTCCATAGGCAAAGTAGTATGGGACACAAGAAAACCAGTCACCATACATATATGTGAGCACATAGAATCATTAGGTATAGATTTTGATGACCTAATGAATGAGTATTTCAAAGGATTTAAGGAAAAGATGCACACTAGAACAAGGATAACTGAGAGTTTGATAGAAAAACACAAGGAAGACATATGTTTTATTGTAGATACTGATTTTACCTATATCAAACCAGTAGTACCTAGAAAATCTTGCCTATCACCATTAGATTATGAGATCAAAATAGGACAAGCTACTAAGTGCATCTAGGCATTATTGAATGAGCCAGTGGACAACAATCAACCAAGATTTGGCACTTATGAAGAAGCCAAACCAAAAATCAAGTCAGATCTTGTTGTCAAGAAAATTGTAAACAAGAAGAACAAAATGGTAAAGGACTTAACCAAGAAATTTGCAGTTATTGAAGAAGGTGAAGAGGAAATAGAAGGAAAGGAGGAAGAAACTGAGGGCCAGTCACCCATCGATGGAGATATAGAAAAAAGTGATTCAGAGGCCACACAGTTAGATTCACTGCCTCCTCCTCCACCTAATAAATCAAGAACAAATGCTGCTTCAAGGACAAGAAGCAAAACAACAAAGGAAGAAATTCCTTCACCGTTGAAGAAAGGAAAAGTGAGAACCTACAAGAGGAAACCTGTCTCACCAAAGGGGAAATAGACCAAAAGGAGGAAGTTAAACAAAACAAGAGAAGATCTAGAAGACTCAGCTATGGATGAAGCTGACATAGAAGTACAAAAAGGGAAAGAAACCTTGATTCCAAAGACCATTGATGAAATATGAAATAACACTTTAGAATCACCATCTATTTCTAATCCTAACATTAGGAAATGGTTGAAATTTTATCCAGAGGATCAAAACAAAATTGAAGAAGCTATAATAGCTAAAATGTGCAAGCACCATTATGTTCCACTTCAATTCTCAGAATATGACATACCCAAGGAACTAACAGAAAGATTGTCTACAAGATGGACATTTGCACTTCACCAGGAAAAAGAGATAAGAGAAAGAGTACTTATTACTCTTATGCCTTATAATTCAAAGAAGTAAGATATAAATGAAATAATGAAAAAGTATGAAAAGGAGTTATCACCCAAAATGAGAGCATACAAATTTCTCAAAGGGAAGATGATTGAGGTAGATCAAGAAAGCATTAAGAAGTGGAGAAAAATACTCAAAAATACCACTAAGGAAGCTAGCCCAGAGAAAGAACACATCATCATTAAAGATGTACAGGATGATTCATCGGTGGAATTGGACAAAGATGAGAGTGATACAACAGGCCCCAAACATACTGAAGTTATAGATGAGGTATGGCCCGACACTACTCTTGACACAACTCAGAGTGATGAAAGCCAAATTCCACCAAGCCCAATTCATATTGATTTGAATGATGAAGAAAAAGCTACAAAAGAAGAATTGACAATAAAAGGTAACTTAAATGAGGATGTTAATGATGAAACATGGTTAGATAATTTCATTAATGACATTATGGGAAAAGACCCTGTAGAAGAAGTGAAAAAAGATGAAGATGTGACTGTTGCACAAGGTAATATCGATAGACATGACACACTTATTGACACTACAGAGGTAAATACATCGACCAAAATGAAAATATTGATAGAAGCTATTGATATTGATTCAAGTCAGGAGAAATAATCTAATAAATTTGATGATATACCAAAGGACATAGGTAATGAAGAAAATAAAGATGCATCAAACACTCAAAAAGATATAGACACAGAGATGAAGGATGCAACCGACACTCAGAAAAAATTGTCTATTGAAAAAGAAAAAGGAGAAGATATTAACAAAGATGAAACATTGAGAAAGGATGAAGAGAAAGAAAAAAGTGAAGAAGTTAAGCAAGATGATAGTATGAAGAAAAAGGATGAAAAATTTGTTGATACACCCAAGGCCAATGAAGAGACATCTTCACACAACCAGCAGGTGGAATTTGAACAGAAGCAACAAGAAGCTTCATCTTCTCGACCTTCACCTACCAAATAAATCCAATCTCAAGATCTACAAATGGTAGTTCACCAATCTGTCTCTCAACCAAAGAAGAAGAAGAAGAAAGTAATGATGAAAGAAATATTGGGAGTAACACTTGATGAGGTAATTGAAATACCCAAGTGGGATGTATCTACTTTGGATACTGAAACACTTCAAAAATTTGGAGTGATATGTCAAAGAAAATCCATACAGGAGAAAATGAAAAAGGCACATAGGGAAGCCCAAGCACTTGACAAAGCTAGGGATATACTAAATCAACTTGTTCCTGATACAAAAATTGAAGATAACATATTAGTCATGGAATAAATTTTAGTTCTTACCGACACCATCACTACTTAGAGTGTAGATGCAGAGCAGGCAATGGAAGAACGTGCAGAGAAGAAGTATCAACACAAACTAGTTGAGAAGATCAGCCAAGAAGTGGTAGAGAACAAGGTAAAGCTCTCTAAATTAGCAAGTCAATTGGAACCTATGATTTTAGAAGCTATTACCTTAGTTCAAAAAATGTGCACACTTGAAAATTTCACAAAAGAGAATAGTGAAAAGCTATCCCAGCTAGATTCAGATCTGACAGCAAGTGCACAAAGTTTAACCTCTGATGCAAATACAATAAAGTTTCATCATGACAAAATCATAGAGGTAAACAGGTTAAGACAAGAGATATGAGATGCAAAGAAACAGTTTAGAAATGAGGTTACTAAGCTGCAGGCTCACATATTGCCAAACCTCACCACTCTGCAACAACACATTACAGATGCAGGGAATCTGATCTCAACCCGAGAGATGTTTGTGGTAGACAACATCTATGGTATGCATGTGAGGATATCACTTGAGCACATGGCTCTAGAAAATTTGAAGGAGAAATGGGAGAAGATGATGGAGGAAATCAAAGCCTCACACTCACATACTTTTGAAAATTTGTAAGTACCTTTGCCTTTATTATCAAAAAAGGAGGAATAAATAGTACATATGTACAATATACTATATTAGCAGAAAGAGAAAAGGATATGTATGCTGTATGTACAACATGAATATGTAAAAATCACTATATCATATATCAAAGAAAAAAGGGAAGGCAATCATATGTACATAAACTTAAATTTACCAACATATGCATAGGGGGAATCATTTCATGACTAAAAGAAAAGTGAATAAGGAAGAAGTATACACAAGTGTACATACTAATACATTAAGTATGTTGCACATATCAGTTTTTGATACTAATGTCAAAGGGGGAGATTGATGACATTAATTTTTTCCATTAGTATAATTAAGTGAAAAACATGATAAAGGTCATCGGTATAGGAATAACTGACGGACAACACAGTGCATAATCAATGATATGACAATGCTTGACATGAAAATGCTAAGTATAGAGTTGCCTGAAAAACACTGACAAGTGTTGAACCGACGACAAAGCATAAAGGACATTACCGATAATACAGTTTTGTGAACATCACCAACATAGAAGAAAAGGCAAGGAACCCAACGAACAGTTCAAAATAGGGACACCGACAGAGTAGAAGACTGACATAGAAAAGAATGAAAGAAAACTGATAGACTGACAGAGTAGCCAAACCATCAGAACTGATAGTCAGTTACAAAACCCGCAAAAAATGGATCTAACTTTCTACATCAGATAAAAACTTGTAATTCTATTTATAGAGTTTTAATTTGTTTTAAATCATTACTTGAGGGTCAAGCAACTATATTGTAATTTTTTTAAAGTGTGCTAACGGATCTAAAACATAACTAACTAAAGATCAAGGTCAAGTTGTAAACCTTGGATCTAGAGTTAACTTAAAAAGTGTGAATCAAGAATAGACCTAGAAAATAGTATATATAGATGTTCAATCATTTGTAAAAGGTAATGAGTTGAAAAATGATTGTAGCCACGAAGAGAATCTAAGAAGTTGAAGTGAATCCATGCAAAGTTTATAAATAGATCATATCAGTTCTCAAGAACACAGACAAGGCTACTGACGAGCAAAGACAAGGTATCATTCAAACACTCAAGGTGATTACATATACATTCTAAGCTTTACAGGATCTGTTACCATCAATTAGAGATTGCATATACTATCAGATCAACATTTATAATGTAGTTTCATTCTAACAAGTGCATCACATCAGAAATCATTTTGTAGAAGGTGGACTTAACAGTTCTTGATAAATCTCTTAATAGAGTGCACACCTAACGATGTTGCTAAAGCTTCAAACAAAGTAGATCCTAACAAGTCTCCACTATAATACTCCTAATAGGGTAGATCATCAGAAGTGATCAAATTGTAAGCCTTAACCGGTTCCCTTCTTATCTACAGATAGTGAAGTTTTGTGGGTGACATCCCCACCGCAGTTTTTACTTCCTAACATGAGTTTTCTATGATATCATATCTTGTGCTGTGTTATTTACTTTCATGTATGTTTCTTGAATGTTTACACATGTAAAGAACTTATGTTATGATTTCACATACATAAAGAAAGATGAATAGATAGATAGGTGAATATATAAATATGATGACACAAAGGTTAATGGGATAATCACATAAAAAAATTTATAGGCACTGATTCACCCCTCCCCTCTTAGTACATCATTCCAGTAATTCCAACACTTTAAATGGTATTGCTGCATTTTTTGGAAGGATGTGAGTTGAGAACCAAACCTTTGTATCTCCTTTATATGATTCATTATTTCTCTAATGTCCTCCTTTACATAGAAAATTTTATGTATATCCTCCTCAATATTTATTATTGCTATGATCCCCATGAATTGTTGAACAATATTATTCATAGAGTATAACTTCTCTTGATCTTCATCTTGATATATTCGCAAGTCGATTCCATAAATAACTTTTCTATTTCCTCTACCCACAACAATACATCTTTTCTCCTCTTCTCAATATTTGCAAGCCTCTTATGGTATTTTTTATTGTAAAAGATTATGAAACTTATCCATGTATCAAACTTAGCTAATTTCGAGCCTTCATATATCTTCACCAAAACTCAAAAACTTTGTTTCCCAATTTTATTCAAGTCCTTCAATGTTTCCTACCATAATTCTATACAATTATGAATCCCATTCCCTACATCTACAAAAGATATAAGCTCAGTCAGTTCTATAAATATTATTCTAAAATTATTCAAAACAATTTGAATGGTCTCAGTGTTGAATCTTTTGAACTCTAGTTTCCAATTTGCACACACCTATATGAAATAATTAGGAACTCCTGATAATTCTGGGACTGCTATCTTTTTGAGCGTCACTTGCAATGATACCTCAAGATTATCTTGGTCAATGGGACCAATTATTTGAGAGATATAGTCCTTGAGGGATTTATTTTGTTGACATAGACCTTCAATCTTAGTCTCATCCTCCTATAAATATTTAAAAAATTGGCTAACTCATAGGGATTCCAATGCCTTCCCACCTTCTCTAGTAGGTTCTCCAAAATCTACCTCCTTCATAACATAGTCATTTGGTGTAGCTTAATCTGCACTGACATTTAGAGGAGGTATTGCCACTTGAGCCTTCCATTTTCCACTCCAGTTACATAAGACATCCTTTGTGCTTTCTGACTGGGTTCTCCTGTATGAAATTCTTGACCCAATTGAGATAGATAAAGATCCTCTATTTTTGTATATTTCCTATTTTTGGGTTGGAATTACCTAGCCAACCAAGTGGGCTTCGAGGTAGCTGTAAGTGGTTCATACGGGGCTACATCAATTATGGAAGTTCCAATTTTCTCCCTTTCACTTACCTCTTCTTCATGTTATCCTTTTTCTAAGGCCTCTCTATACTCTGAGTTTCCCAAAGTTTTCTAACTTTCACCTTTTTCCTCTTATGGACGCTCTTCTTGCTCAAGAGTTTTCTCCTTTTCCTATGAAGATGAAAGTTGTGCAATCTTTTCCCATAACCCACTTACTAGCTTCTCCTTCCATTTTGACACTTTCTCTACCTGTTGTTGTTATACTTGTGGTTTCTTTTCAACCTGTGCTAATTCATCATCCTTAGGATCCTCAATTTGCATTCTAGTGTCAATTTTTCCTTCTTCCAATTCTTCTTGGGTGGCTATATTCATTTCTTCATTTATGTTCTCTTCTTGCTTAGTTCGCTGATAAATTTCCTCCATCTATATTTCCTCTATAGATGGATGGACATGAACCTTTGTTTGTTGATGTTTTTCTTGTACCTTCTCCGTGGGAAGTTCCTCAGTGTGGACTTGAGGCGGATACTGAACATTAGAATATAATGAGACATTTAGGGTATGAATACCTTTATCTACATCATCTATTGGCCTATCTACTAATGATTCTTTAAGCCATGGGATATTTTCAAAATATGATAAATTAAAATCATCGGATCTCAAACCATCCCCAGCTTCTACCTCCGCTTTGGTAGTTGTTTCTAAATCAACTATAACCTTGTGACCTTCAAGTTAGGTTACATTCTCTGGTTCTTTTCTCTTGGCAGTTGTGATAGCCTTGTGAGTTATCCATACTAGAGGGACCTCTTCTTCTTTGATATCTTCCTCTTCAAGTAAGGCCTATAGATTGGGTGACAGATAAGGTCTCCTCTTTCTCCTTTGATATACCTCTCTTGGTTGAGACACAAGTGAACCAAGGAACCAAATTGTGAAAGGAGGAAACTTGGTCCTTCTAGATGTGGATGGATTCTCTTGAGGAGAACTGATATCTTGTGAGAGGGTACCCTCTACAATGGATTATGTAGGAGGGGGAGAAAAAGATGAATAATCTTTATGTTTTGTCTTTATGCACCCTACACTCTTTTCTAGACCATGTACTACCATCTTTCTGGCATGCCCATAAGTTGTACCAGGAGAAAGGGGAGAAACTTCTTTGAATCTGGGAATATTTACCTTGAATCCTTTTCCCTTTTCCACCTTTTCCAAAGGATCCACCTTTTTCTTCATTAGGACTAGGTCCATCTTGAATTGCTTATGTATCAATTTCTTTGTCAGTTCAATAACATGCCTTTCTTTGAATTGAATATTGTCATTTTCATGCTTGGCCACTTTGACATTCAAGATGGGATGGTTGTATACTTTTTCCTTATTGTATAAAGGATCCAAAATGTCTTCTAAATACTTTTCATAGCTTCTTGATGTATATGCACTTGAATAGAATGTTGTGCCAACTCTAGTGGCATCCTGCAATAATCTGTAATGCAAACTTAATAGTCATCTATGTAGTTCATCCAACGGACCTCAAGATGAGGCTCATATTTGTAGAAGACCCTTTTTATCTTGCTAAAGGTGCCAATTTGATCAAACTTGGGCCTAATGAGCTTGTATTCCTCTAGGGGAACTTATCCCACTTTAACCAAATAGATTTGGAAACTTTGATATCCTAGATAGAGTAGGCTCTAATAGATATAGGGAGGTCCCAACAATCTTTCTTCTTCTTGATAATCTTCTCATAAGCGTCCACTATTTTCTGACTAATTTCCATTAGTATAATTTTGTCAGAGGGATATTAGAGAAACTTCTTCGGATTGAGGGTACATCGCACCACCCTAATGTAAAGTAATTTAGGGAATTGAATGTAATATTCCCTAATAATTCTGATCTTAGTAGCAATCTCTTCTAAAATTCTCTTTGCATAGTCACCTTCAATGGACCAGATGATTGTGAAAAATGAAGGCATCATTGACAATTCTATATTATGGGCTATCTACTTCGAGTTTGTCTTTCCTCACCAGTTGAGAATATACTATGTAAGGATAGGAGTTAGCATCCCATAGAGACCCCTTCTTCTATAGCCCCAAGGAATCTATTCTTGAAGCCAATTAATAGATGATGTAAGAGGTCATGTAGAATCTAGGGTTGATCTTTACAGTCTCAAGTTGTTGATCCAAATTTTCACTGATGATTTCTCCCTAATCAATCCTCGCCCTCGTACCTCTAATCTTTTGAATGAAAAACACCATCCAAGGATCCAATTTCCTAGCATGTGGTAGTCCCCAAATCCTTCTTAATAGAGTAACATTGTTCCTCATGTGATCAATCAAATAGCCCCTGTGCATATCCATTTTCTAAAGATTATCCTCTTTCCTTAGATGTATCAAATAATATTTGTTTATGAGGTCATAAATGTCTAGGGTTTCATCAAAGTATCTTTGCCACTTCTCTCTGGAAATAGGGTAATAACTATCTGCAATGGGAATGTGGAAGACCTATTCTATTATGTCAATTTGTAGGTCCATGACTACATCTCCATTTTTATTATTTACCACTCTCTCATCTAGTACATTATTCTCTGCTAGATTCATGATCAAGTGAGGTGCAATATATACACTGGGTTCCTTGTAGAATTCACCAACCTGAAGAGGACCATAGTCGTGCAGTAAGATGATCAAAAAGAAGGTTCTACAACTTTCTTGAGAAAGGAAATCCAATCCATGTGACCCATGTCGGTGTTTATGATCTCACTGTGGAGATCAACCATCTTACTAGGAGTGTGGTAACCTTTGTACTCATACTTCATGATGGACATACTCACATTTTTGCATTCATAGAGAACGCTTGTCAACAATGTTTATTGAAAATAGAAAACTAATCTAAATAAATTTAAAACTAGAAAAATAAAGGAAACTACTTAATCTAACCCCAAAAGAATATAAAAAACCCTAAAAACTAGAAAAAGGACCAAAACCCTATAAAACACGCTTCACTGGGCTTTTCTAATCCGCAGAGGGTTGGAGTTTGATTACATGCAATGGACCTTCAAGCTGCAAAACTGCAAAACTTGAAGGCATAGGGTAAGGTAGAGATTTTGGTGTAGGAGAACCCTAAATGAACTAAGTTTTCATTTGGAACTTAGGGTTTCCATCAAGGTCCTAAGTGGCCTCTAGTCATGTTAGAACCATGGGTTAATCATTGGACTCCTTTGTAAGACCATAGTTCCAAGATTGTCATTCTATGAGCCCTTGGTCAACTATTGGTCAATATTTGTCCAAAACCTAATTTATAAGTTTTTTTTATGTTTTTAATGTTTGGATCCACTAGGGATCACAAAAATAAGGCTGGGACCAAGTTTGGTCAACAAATTTGAAAAATTGCAAAATATGCACAAATTGCTCAAAAGTTGTCAAGCAACTTTTGACCAAACATGACAACTTTTTGTCAAAGTTTGTAAAACAAATCCAAAATGGCTAGTTGGTTCAAATTTGTTATGTAACCATTGGGAGTGCCTAAAAATCCCTCATAGGTGGGTGGTAGGCTAACTTGATGTAATTTTTTGGCAAAATAATAAAGAAACTACCATTTTTATGCATTCTTAAGCAACAGTCTGTTTGTACAATCGGGTACAAATCCATCTAAGGGAAAGTAGGACTGAATAAGGTAACCCAATGTGTTATCATCCTTCTAGATTTGTTTTCATGGTCTAATATTCTTCCAACCAAAAGTTATCAAATTTTCAATCTTCCTGCCCTAGATTTTAGGCCCTAATTCAGGGTTTCACAAAGTATTGAGTGTATTTCTCATTTCCACCATGGGAAATAAATGAACCTTGCTGGAAAGAATTTTTTAGTTATTTTCTTCAAAAATTTGTAGGATAGGTTCACCAAAGTGTAGGGAGATGGGCTTGCTATGATGCCCTAGGTGTATATTGTTATTTATGCACCATTCATTGAATTTGGACAGTCATCATAACTCCTATTTAGGGATTCATCAAAGGCCCTAAATTGGTGTAAGAGACCCTTTTACATGCCACAATCACTATTTTTGGCATTGGATGCATTCAAGAGGTACTTTTAGTGTAAGTACAAGCCTAATTAGCCCTAATTACAGAGGCATTTTGGTGTGTCTTCATGCCTTTCCTTCACCTTCATGAATAGAACCATTGGAGTAAGTTGTTAGGGACCTAAATAGACCATATATCTGAGTGTAGGTCACCCTTGGTCCTAAAAGTCACTCTATGGGGTATTTTTGTTTATTTGGGTTAGAGTGCTTGGTATCCAACCTAGGTAGTTGGTGTTTGAGGCTTGGTGAGACCTAGTGAATAGGTTTCCCTTGGGGTATTGGGTTGTGATAACCTTGGACCAAGTCCTCTCCACACTTGTGATAGGTGTGAAGCACTTTTCCTTTTGAGTTGGGAATTGAAGGGGTATATTTCCCTATTGAGCTTTTGGAGGCTTCCTACTGCCCACTTTGCATCAAGTGGTATTAGAGCTATGTATTATCCTAAGGATGAAGATATCCCTTCAAGGGTCACAAATATTGAATTGACAAAGATGGTGAGAGAAAAGAGGGAAGAAAATGCAACATTAACAAGAAGACTTCAAGAGTTGGAGAACAAGGTAGAGAGGGGAAAAGAAGATACCTTTGGTGGTGAAGAAGGGAGTGAAGAGGAAGATGACACCCCTGATCAGGATGTGAACATTCCTACAGACCAGAGACCCCTTCTAGATGCCTTAAAATATATGGGGAGAAGAACCATGGAGGAGAAGTTGGATTTACCAACTTTCAATGGGAAGATGAATGTAGACTTGGCCTTGTATTAGATTGATGCCTTGACAATATTCTTTGAGTGTGAGGACATCCCTAAGAAGAAGAGAGTGAAGATGGAAAGATACAAGTTGAAGGGAGAAGCCCTAACTTTGTGGAACTTCATCCAAACAGAGAGGGTGAAGAATGGGAGAAGTATGATTACTTCATGGAACAAGATGATATCATTGATCAAGGAGACATATGTGCTTGAAGACTATGGGGTGCAACTCCATAGAAAGAAATAAAACCTTAAAAAAAAAGACATGAATGTAGGCTCATCCACTGAGGAGTTCCTAAAACTATGCATGAAGACAAATGTGGCAGAAGATGAAGAAGAAAAGCTAGCAAGGTACATGAATGGTCTTAAGGTATCCATTCAAGAAGAACTTAGCCTACACTACCCTACATCAGTAAAAAAGTGTTATCAAATGGAACTCAAGGTAGAAGAGAAATGGAAAAGTAAGCAAGAGTTTTGTAAGGGAAAGACCAATGATAATGGAAATAAATTTAGAGGAAGAGGAACCTCTTGGAATAGAGGACAATACAATGGCAATAGTAGCAGGACCCTTGACCAAGGAGACAAAGAAAATAGTGATTCAAAATTCAGAGGAAACTATAGAGGAAGAAGACCCTTCAATAGAGGGAGAACAAACACAGGAAGAGGAAATGGACCCCTAAGGTGTTACTACTGCAATCAATTAGGACACCATGCAGGGAGATGCCCTGAGAAGAGGAACAACAACAACCAAAGATAAAGAAGAACACAACTCATTCAAGGACAAACAAGAAGAGAATGCAAATGCAAGGGACATAGAACCAGAGGAAGGAACATGTTTAATGATGAGACAAGTCTTCCTTCAAGTACCACAAAGCCAAGAACCTCCTCAAAGGAAGAATCTATTCAGAACAAAGATCAAATTCCATGGAAAGGTATGTAATTTTCTTGTAGATTTTGATTCAACTAAAAATTTAGTATCTAGTGAAATGGTTCAAAAATTAAATATTCCTAAGAAGCCACACCCTTTCCCCTATCATGTCTCTTGGCTAACAAAGGGTCAACAAACCTTAGTAATTGAACAAGCTTGGATAGAATTCTCCATAGCAGATTTTAAGGACAAAGTATTTTGTGATGTTGTTGAAATGGATGCCTCCCACATCCTTCTAGGTAGACCTTGGGAATATGATGTAGATGCCACACATCATTTTAGGAAGAACACCTACTCCATCACCAAGGATGGAAAAACCTTCACCATGAAGCCCCTGCCTGATACTAAAATAGAGAAAGAACCTACTGTTATCACTTTGGGAGAAAAGGAAATGTTGTTCAAGTATTGAAGGAACCTGAAACTGAAGCCTTTTTCCTAATCTCCAAGCCCAATGAATGTATAAGGTCTATTGATGAAGATCCTATACCATATGAAGTCAAGAATTTTCTAACAAAATATAGTGATGTCACTGCTAGTGACTTACCCACAAGCCTCCCTCCCTTAAGAGATACTAGTCACCAAATAGACTTAATACTTGGTTCCTCCTTACCTAACAAGGCCCCATACAAGATGAAACCTATTTAGCATGGAGATATTGCAAGACAAGTCAGTGAACTATTGGAGAAGGGACTGATTCAAAAAAGTCTCATTCCATGTGTTGTCCCATCAATTTTAGCCCCTAAAAAGGATGGCAAATGGAGGTTATGTACTAACAGCAGGGCCTTAAACAAAATCACTATAAGATATAGGTTTCCCATTCCAAGAATGGAAGATTTGTTTGATCAATTAGGCACTACTTTTTACTTTACAAAAAATGATTTAAAATTAGGCTATCACCAAATTAGGATAAAGCTAGGTGATGAATGGAAGACAACATTTAAAAAAATTGAAGGTTTGTTTGAGTGGCTTTTTATGCCATTTGGTTTGAGAAATGCTCCTAGTACATTCATGAGACTCATGAATGAGGTCTTCATTGATTTTATTGGCAAGTTTGTAGTCATATATTTGGATGACATTCTAATTTATAGTCATAGAAAAGAGGAACATCTTGATCGTGTTGAGAAAGTTTTGAGGAGACTCCATCAACACAAGTTAGTGATTAACTTGGAAAAGTGTATGTTCATGAAGAAGGAACTTGTTTTCCTAGGGTTTGTCATCTCCCAAGGCACCCTAAAAATGTATCCAAAAAAGGTTGAAGAAATTGTCAACTGGCCTCCACCAAAGAATCAAGGTGATGTTAGAAGCTTTCATGGCCTTGCAAATTTTTATAGAAAGTTTATTAAAAATTTTAGCCATGAGTGTGCTCCTATGTTGGACACTATAAAGGGTGGTAAAAAGACCAGGTTTTAATGGACTAAAGAAGTTGCAGATGCATTCCAATATCTCAAGAATAGAGTGGCTCAATACCCAATCCTAGTGCTCCCTAACTTCAATAAGGTATTTACAGTTGAAATAGATGCAAGCAACTTGGCAATAGGTGCAGTCTTGAGCCAAGAAGGTAAGGCTATAGCATTTTTCTCAGAAAAACTAAATGATGCAAAGAAGAGATACTCTACATATGATTTAGAGCTTTATGCAATGGTACAAGCCCTGAAAAAATGGAGACACTACTTGCTCCCAAAAGAATTTATTTTTTATACTGATAACCATGCACTGAGTTTCTTGAACAATCAGGAAAAACTTGGAGTCAAACACATCAAATGGATGGAGTAGTTGCAGGCTTATACTTTCAATATAAAGCACAAAAAGGGGGTAGAAAACAAAGTGGCTGATGCCCTAAGAAGAAGGGTTGGATTGGTTGAGGAAGTAAAACTTTAGAGTGTAGGGATTGACTCCCTAAAACACCTATATGCAGATGATCTAGAATTTAGATAATTTTTTGTAGTATGCACTAAGATGATAGGTAAATATCATACTGATTTTTCTGATTTCCTAAATCAGAATGGACTCTTGTTTAAAGGATCTCAATTATGCATACCTAAATGTTCCATGAGGATAAATATTATAAAGGAAAAGCACTGTGGTGGCTTAGGAGGTCATTTTGGGATAGATAAAACCACAGATTTAGTGAAAAGAAGTTATTTTTGGCCAAGAATGAGGAATGAAGTCAAGAAGTTTGTAGAATCTTGTACTATTTTCCAACAAGAAAAAGGTGTATCCACTAACCAAGGACTTTAAAAACCCCTACCATTTCCCTCTAGGCCATGGGAATCAATTTCAATAGACTTTGTAATGGGTTTGCCAAGAACAAAATAGGGTTATGATAGTGTTTTTGTCATAGTGGATAGATTTAGTAAAATGATGCATTTTGTTCCTTGCAAGAGAACAAATGATGCTTCACATATAACACACATATTATTTAAGGAAGTGGTTAGAATCCATGGTCTACCAAAAAAAATAGTCTCTGACAGAGATGTAAAGTTTCAAGGTCACTTTTGGAGGACACTCTTCAAGAAATTGGGCACCAATCTGACTTATAGTTCAGCATACCACCCACAAACAGATGGTCAAACATAGGTGGTAAATAGATCTCTTGGGAATCTCCTAAGGTGCCTTACAAAACAATACACCCAAAGTTGGGACATGATCCTACCTCAAGTAGAATTTGTATTTAATGATTCAATGAACAGATCCATTGGAAAGACATCATTCCAAACTGTGTATGGACTTCATCCAAAAGGTCCATTAGATTTGGTGGAGTTACTCTATGATTTCAGAGTTAGTGCACAAGGAGAGGAATTGGCCAAACTAATCTCTAAAGTGTAGACAAAAGTGAAGGAGTCACTACAACAATCCACCATGAAATATAAAGCACATGCAGATAACAGAAGGAGAGAGATTCATTTCAAGGTTGGAGATAAGGTATGGGCATACCTAAGGAAGGAAATACTACCTAAAGGTAGATACTCAAAGTTACACATGAAGAAAATTGGACCATGCACCATCCTCAACAAGATGGGTGAAAATGCATATGAAATTTTCTTGCCTCCTACTTTATTGATTTCTCCTATTTTTAATGTTTAATACCTCACCACTTTCAAGTGTGTTGCAGATGTTACTAATGTGCAGGATCCACATGATGAGGATGATGGAGACTATGTGACAGATCTCCCATAAAGCAAACCAATGGAGTTAGACACAATTTTGGAATCCAAAGTGCTGAAGAAAACAAGGAAGAAAAAGGAAGAATAATTACATGCAGTACTTAGTGAAATGGAAAGGACTCCCTCCAATAGATGCTACCTGGATGACAGAGGAATAGATCAAACAACATGGAACCACTGTTGACCAGTTAACCTCAAATGGGAACTTGAGTTCAAATAACATGGGGAGTATGGTGCAGGAGCACCCTAAATGAACTAAGTTTTCCTTTGGAACTTAGGGTTTCCATCAAGGTCCTAAGTGGCCTCTATTCATGTTAGAACCATGGGTTAATCATTGGACTCCTTTGTAAAAGACCATAGTTCCAAGATTGGCATTCTATGAGCCCTTGGTCAACTATTGGTCAATATTTGTCCAAAACCTAATTTATAAGTTTTTTTTTATGTTTTTCGTGTTTTGATCCACTAGGGATCACAAAAATAAGGTTGGGACAAATTTTGGTCACCAAATTTGCAAAATTGCAAAATATGCACAAATTACTCAAAAGTTGTCAAGCAACTTTTGAGCAAACATGACAACTTTTTGTAAAAGTTTTTAAAGCAACTCCCAAGAGGCTAGCTGGTTAAAAATTTTTATGTAACCATTTGGAGTTCCTAAAAATCCCTCATAGGTGGGTGGTAGGCTAACTTGATGTAAATTGTTGGCAAAATCAATAAAGAAACTACCATTTTCCTACATTCTCGAGCAACAGTCTATTTGTATGTTTGGGTACAGATCCATCTAAGGGAAAGGATTACTGAATAAGGTAACCCCATGTGTTAGCCTCCTTCTAAATTTTGTCTCATGGTCTAATATTCTTCCTACCAAAATTTATCAAATTTTTATTCTTCCTACCCTAGATTTTAGGCCCTAATTCAGGGTTTCACAAAGTATTGAGTGTATTTCTCATTTCCACCATGGGAATTCAATGAACCTTGGTGGAAATCATGTTTTAGTGATTTTTTTCAAAAATTTCCAGGATAGGTTCACCAAAGTGCAGGGAGATGGGCTTGCCATGATGCCCTAGGAGTATATTGTTATGTATGCACCATTCACTGAATTGGGACAGTCATCATAACTCTTGTTTGGGGATTCATCAAAGGCCCTAAATTGGTGTAGGAGACCCTTTTACATTACCTCACATTATCCAATCAATATTTTGGGCATTGGATGCATTCAAGAGGTACTGTAGTGTAAGTATAGGCCTAATTAGCCCTGATTGTAGAAGCATTTTGGTGTGTCTTCGTGTCTTTCCTTCACCTTAATGTTTTGGTGCTTAAGTCTAAGATCTTAGGCCATAAAGGGTGTTTGAATCCCTAATAAATTCTAGGGGTTATGTGAAAAAATATTGTTTAAAAGCAAATATCCTTCAGGAAAAGGCTACAAGCCTAATGTTGGGTTTGTGAAGCAACTATGTCTCAAAAGTTACAAAGTATGAATAGAACCATTGGAGTAAGTTTTTAGGGACATAAATAGACCATATCTTTGAGTGTAGTTCACCCCTAGTCCTTAAAGTCACTCTATGGGGTATTGTTGATAATTTGGGTTAGAGTGCTTGGTAGCCAACCTAGGTAGTTGGTGCTTGAGGCTTGGTGAGACCTAGTGAATAGGTTTCCCTTGGGGCATTGGGTTGTGATAACCTTGGACCAATTCCTTTCCACACTTGTGATAGGTGTGAAGAACTTTTCCTTTTGAGTTGGGAATTGAAGGGGTATATTGCCCTATTGAGCCTTCGGAGGCTTCCTACTACCCACTCTGCATCAGCTTTCAAACCTTCAAGATTTGAGAGATCTTTGGGGTTTCAGAGTATGAAAACCTAGAAGTCTTAACATGAGGAGGATTTAGAGATTCAATCACGGAAACACCTCTCAAGGTTATGGAGTCTGAATACTACAAACTTCAGAAGAGGTTCTTTTCCTTTGTGGGATCGAGGTATCAAAACTCATGAAGTTTTTTAGGGTGTTAGAGTCTGATGACCATGATGTTCTACTGACTAGACATGGGGAAGATTGCTTCCAGCGAAGGGTTCAGATCTTTGGACCCTAAAGGTCCAAAGATCTAGGGTTCGATAGAACAACAAAAATGAAAGACCTAAAACATAAAAACCAAAAACCCTAACTAACCTGAAAGAAGCCCTAAAAATTAAAGAAACATAAAAACCTACAAGATAAAAAGCCTAAAAACTAGAAGACAAAGGACAATTAAACTAGGGTAGAGAGAAGACCGAAAAACCCTACCGTAAAAGGGGGAAGAAAAATAGTTTTTTTTTTAAATTCAATGTGTCTATTGGCAATCACTCTAATGAGAAAATCAAAGCTAAAGAATAAGAAAATGACCGGGTAGGATGTGGGAAATCTTGAGATCACTGAGAACAATCTTAACTCCAAAATCTCATTGATCACATAATGTGATTGATCACATAATGAAATGACTAAGTGCCAAGCCCCCTTTATATAGCCACCCTCTCAAGGTGATGTCATCACTGCATTAATTGGGGTATCAATATTTTAGGGTGCAAAGGTTCTGATTAAGGGTGTGAAGGTTCTGAAATGCCAAACCCTCGAGATAATGCCTTTAGTGATATAGGGGTAAGGCTTTAGAGTTTTTGAAGGTTTCGGGTTTCACAGAACCCCAACACTCTGAAAGTTTAAAATGAAGCTCTACAAAAATCTCCTAAGCACAACAAAAAAAAAAATGGAGATCGAGCTTTTAGACGTTTTGGGGTTAGGAGAACCCTGAAACTACAAAAGTCTAAAAGGACTAAAAAAAGATAACTCTCCAAAATACCCAAAAGAACAAAACTAAAAGCCAAACAAAAAGAAAAAAAAAAGGAACAAGAGGTGGGAGGAGGGAAAAATGAAGACTGACCTAACCGACATCCAACTATCAGGGGCACATGGGCCCACAATTTGAGTCACCATATGCTTAATTAGACCACCCAAAAAGGGTCCCACCAACCAAAACAAAAGAAAAAGAGGGGGTCCCCATTAGTCCAAGTGGCCAAATGGGGTGTGTATCGTTGAACCACAATAGGTGGCACATGCGTGCATGTGTGTAGTGTTGTGAGTTCTTGTAGCCTGTTACTTTTGTGCCTAGGTGTAACATTTGTGAGTGTTCTGGAAGAACTAGACCAAGTAGCATGTGGTGGAGGAAGCGTACCTCCTAGATATTTGCATCTGTTAGGGATGGATGATACTCTTGTGTGAGAACCTCTTTAGAGAACTTTTGACAAGGTTTTTGGTGTTTTACTCTTTGTTTTTGAGTTTTTGGTGACCCTTGTGTGGTCCGAGTATGTGAATGCCTTGGAAAATATGGTTGTGTTTCCATTTGTTATATCATGCTAGATGATATGTGTATGCTAATTCTTGGTTTCTTTGAATGCTTAGTAGCCAATGAGTGGCTCACTTTCTTGAGTGGCCCTACTTGGTTAGATTTACTGAATGGTGTCATGGCCTAGAGTGCCTATTGTTTGACTCCTTATAGAGTGTCGTGCATTGTATTCTATAATTATTGCATTAATGTGAAAGTAAATGAAATGGTTTATGTTTTATATGTGTTGGCATCCTATTTCCTACATTGAAATGCATTCAACTTGTAGAGCGATAGTTGTGCACCATTGCATTCATGAAAAACAACATTTTTTGGTAATGAGAAGTTAAATTAATATTATATGATAGATCATTTGGGTTAATAACTTAAGTCCCAAAATTATATGGTTTCCTAATCTATTGAGGAAGTATGTGTTTGTGGATGTAAAGGATCTTGTAGAATTATTTCATTCATTGGTTCCATGTGCATCTAGTACTTTTTTGTTTGTAACCTTGCATCTAACTTGCATTAAGTGCAATGAGGTCATAGTAACCGTAGAGATTAATCATCCCTTGTTCCATCATTGTGTAATCACTCTTGTGTGAGAATGTTGAAAACCCTACATTGTGGAAATTATTGCATTGCATGGAAAAAGGTAAGGATTTGAATTGAAAAAGATTATTATTGCATTCATTAGTGTTTATAGTGATGCATATGATTGGAATCTTAGACGGTTCACTATTTGGCATGTTTGGGTATATTCTCTAGTGATACCAAGATGTTATATTCCTTGGTGCCATGCGGTAGTTACTCCCTCTTATGTGACTGATATTGGTCACAATGTTTCATGAATGTGTTTCTTGATTGGTGATTTATTTTGGTTTTCTTAGTGGATTATTCCACGTGTGTGTGGGATAGCATTGAATTTTTGGTATTTATTTCTTGGACTAGTTGCCAAAAATTTCCTTTCTATCTATTTGTGACACTTGTCACATTTAATTTATTGTTGAAATGAGCACAATTTTGAGATTTAATGTTGGAATTGATGATTCCCCCATTTGGGTTTTTCTTTTTTTACTTTGTTGGTGGCTATTCCGAATGTTTGATATTGCTGGCCTATTTTATGAATGTGTGATTCTATCATGTTCATTACAGACCTCTGATAGTATGTGCCATGGACAACACCATAGAGAACATAATACATTGAGCTTGTTGATTAATTATAAAGATGTTAATGTGAATGTCTTCTTATTTAAATTATGAGAAAATATTGTTTTGTACATGAAAAGAAGTGCAAGTTGTCAATGATATATATGCATGTTAGTATTAATTGATTTAAAGGTGCACATAATTGCAAAGCCTCCTTGGTATGGATATTAGTAGATGCATAGTGAAACTGATGAGTAATGTGTAGCATATTTTATAAGATTAGAAATCGCATGATCCTTATGTAAATTATTAAGAAATGGATAGTTGATTTTGGTAGACCTTGATTTGTGCATTAGTCAGAATCAAGACATAAATGCTATTTTCTATTAATGTGAAGGCACATTTTGTGCAGTTATGATTGAGCTTGAATGTTTGCATTGGATTCTAGTGGTGCGAGTGAATTATTGAGAATTTTCCTTCTTTTATTTGGATAGTTGGGTGTGACTTAGCCCACCTATGATATTTAACCTTGGTTGTGGGTCTTGATGACCATATATTTCTTT
Organism: Thuja plicata; assembly: GCA_018584345.1. Taxonomy (NCBI): domain Eukaryota; kingdom Viridiplantae; phylum Streptophyta; class Pinopsida; order Cupressales; family Cupressaceae; genus Thuja; species Thuja plicata. The sequence continues at coordinate 3,527,707 of MU225526.1, forward strand.
TGAGGTTATCTATTTGGGAGTGGCTATGGAGGTGCCTTGGGAACTATTGTTTGTAGTTATTAATTTCCACCAAGTGTACTTTGAGTCACTGTTATTTTTGATTCCCTAACTTTTCTGTCTGGATGGCGTAGCCTGGGGACAAAGAGAGTCTCCTTTCCCATTCTTTGACACTCCCTTAGCCTATCTCTATATGATTATATATACTTATATCAATTATGTTATCCCTCTTTGAAAAAATCTATGTTGGAGATCGGTTCACTAGAGGATTGATGGTAGTGTATTATTCCTAGATCCAAGCTAGAAGAGGACATAGTTTTGTATTTTTCTTTGAGTATCCCTTAATGTTGAAGGAGTGAAATATTGAGCCTCCATAGTATAAGTTCTCTTGTTTGTGAGATGAAACCTTTTACATTTGTACCTATTGGAACCCCTGAGTTGGATGCAATGTTGAGCCTCCATAATATGAGTGATCTTGGTTGTGAGAGGAAACCTTTTGCATTTGTACCTCTTGGTACCCTTGATTTGGATGCAATATCCCTCATAGTAGTGGATTTGGATAGAGGATCCTCACCTTTTTAGATGCTTGGGTGAGTAAGTGAGACTTTGGTTGGAATTAAGTATGGTCTAGAAATGAGCATGGAAACACTTTTCTTCTTTAGGAGTGATCTTTCCCTTATTCTCAAGTTTTTAAATTAATATTTTTGGTGCCTTGGTCTCAGAGGAGACCCTAGAGGGTACAATTTTGCAACTAGATACCTTATGATGAGGCAGAGAAGAAAGTGTTCTGGCTCATTTGGGAAGAGATTGTAGTTGGATGTACTTTTCATAGCACATATTGTGATATATTTTATTGGACTTTGAGAGATGTTAATGCTCTTTTCAGTGTGTGTTGGTCCTTTTAGCATTTGTGAGGCTGACTGGTAAGGAGTTGGTTTGGGTTGGCCAAATTTGTGAAGGATTTGTATGGCTGTTTTTATTTTACTATGGTTGTGGATCTTGCACTTTGTGTGCTTTTTTGTGTGACTGGGAAAAATTCATGAGTAAGCCTAGTCTTTGGGGGGATGATATAGTGCCTCTCCCATTTGTTTATTCTTCATGACATCCTAATGGATGTGGCCTCAACATTATCTAAGTTAGTGCTTTTGTGCTATTGGATGCGATCTCTTTTGATGCCTTGTTTTGGCTCGTGATGTTTTCTTTGTTGCCTTGTGCTTGGTTGGATATATGCTTGTATGGTATCATCTAGTTGGACTCATGAGATTTTGATACCTTAGGGGTGATCTGATTTATGTCGTTGCATCAACATGTTGTTTATTCCCTTATGCATGGTTGTGAGAGCCATTGAGCTATGACTGGTTGTACACCCTATTCGTGATACTAGACCTTCTGAGGATTTTATTTTGAGTTTTGAGGAATCAATTGTGTTCTTGGTTTTTAATCTAAGCTTGATTCCTTTATGTGATTTGATGACTATTCCCATGTTATGATTTAATACTGACATTGTGAGATGCACCTAGTTTAGTTTATTCTTGTATTCATTCTAAGATTACCACTATGGTTATGATGGTATGTGACTTATTGGCTTATGAGACATCACTGATTATGCAGATTATGATGTGATTGATGGTTCATAGATGTATGTACTAATGGCTACTAGATTGTGATAATTTATCATGTTTAGATGTTAGATTATACTCTTGGTTTTCATTTTTTTATCATATTTGCATAATGATGTTTGATATGACATGATGCTTTATGATAATATCTGGTTTATTTTTCATTTGAGGACATTGGATTAACATATTATGATGATTATATCTAATTCCTGCTTATATCGTACCATATATGCTATTGGATGTTTCATTACCAATTTTCACAGATATATATGCTCATATTTCCATAAATGATTATTTTAATGCTTTAAGTTTAATTGAAAAGTTTATTTAAATGAGTTGTACATTGATGATTAGAATATGAAATGACCAATGCCGCAACATTATAATACGTATGAATGATCACGTCACTAGAGCGCCAGTGTTCCACTAGGTGTATTTTATTAATCATGTTTATCCTTTGATTATTTATAATATGAGCTATTGCACTTAATGTTCGCATATTTTAGAGAACTTGTAGTAGACATTGTTCCGCCTGAGCTGCAGGTTTGAGCATGTCTTATCTTCTATAGTGGCATGGAAGAGTTTCATCAACCATTCATTACTGAGCCAATATTGTCCCTGTATGGATGATGTGTCCATGATTTATATTATACCTACGGTATGTGTGGGTAATTCCGATCTTCATATGCATATTGTGATAGACTAATGTTTGTGTCTGTACTTTTAGAGTTCCACAGTTATCATGGTGGAGATATAATTTAAATGCTGATTTAATTATCTAGGGGTTTAATTTCTCTTGCCGACTAATTAGCCGTAGTTGGATTCTATTTAATTAGATTGATTTAATTTATTTTGGGAAGTATATAGCTTTTTAAATTTATTGAAGTGCTTTAATTTTAAAATCTTTTTGGCTTTTGGGAAAAAACGACTTTTATTTGGGAAAAGAGTTCATTTCCCTCACTTTGTTTTTGAATAAATTGGGATTTTTCTCCAATTCGCAATGGAGAAAATTGGTCTTTTGCTCATTATGATCAATTCTCTTTTTATATTCTCATGGGTAGTGGCTCATTGGAAGTGTGCTGCAATTTCTCCTATTTCTGTGGAGCCATTTTCTATTTCGTCAAGAATTTAATTTCTTCAGCCCATTTTTGTGTCTGCAACTTGGTTTGAGGTAGGGATTTTTTTTATTTTAGTAATTTCTAAGCTATTTCACTTGATTTTGTTTGTAAATTCATTGTGGGATGGTCATTTTTGTTTTCTCCACATTTACTTATGCTTTTATCACCTGATTGGGGTTGTGTGAGTTATGGGGTTTTTGATCAGAAAATTTCTGCTATGAGGCTGTTTTTTTTCTCCCACAGATTCAAATTTCATATTTTATTGGATTTTTGGGTTAGTTGGGTCTTAAAGGAAAATGGGTTTTAATTTTTTCACAAGATTTTGAGTTTCATTCTGAGCATTTTTGTGTGTGCTTCATTTTGTGTGGCCTCCCATTTAGGATTGTTGTCATTCTGGCATCTTTTATAATTTGGCCTTCAAAGTATCACATGATTGTAGTTGGATAATGTCATCATAATGAATAGAGGACATTCTAGTTATTCAATACCACAATCCAAACCTTGGGATTTAGATTGGTTTTTAGGTTAGTGTGCCTAGCCGGTAATTGGCAGAGTTAGTTGCCCCTTTTGGTTATGTTTTCCTTTTTGAGCTTTTCTATTGAGTGTGGAGTGTGAGGCATGTCTTGGATCATCTAGGGACTTGTAATCTTAGCTAATATTCCAATAGAGTGTACTTGTGCTCTGCTATATTAATCTCATTTCTTGGCTTGAGATTCTGGTCATTGCTTCTACATTATTAATTGATTCCCTTTATTTATGCATGGGTTTGAGACCACATCCCTAAGTGTAGTTGGGATATTCCTACTTGGTAGGATCTTTAGAGACCCATACTCTTGGTCCATGACCAATTCAGTGCTTCTTCTATTTTGATGGAAGCTTGACTTTGAGCCTTTTGTGGTTGTACGTTTATTGTTGTTGATTTGCCTTTTGTTTTGGCATGATCCGTGTTTGAGCTGAGCTTGCATGTGATATGTGGATGTAGGGTGTTGACACCCCATCCAATCATGTAGTTGATCTATGCTCTTATGCGGAGGTTTGAGTGACTCATGCTCTGCATTGAAGATCAATAGAGCTTACCATGTTTTATTATCATTTTATGATCTTGAGTCTTTCACTGCTTTATGCCTTGTTGTATTGTTTGTTTGTGCCTCATTGTTGTAACGAGATGAAATTGTTTAGTGTTTGAGTAGAGAAGTGGAGTATCTCTCCAAGGTGGGTTGGGATACAAAGGGGTCCTAGGGTATCCCTTGGTAGAGTTCTTAATAAAGGGATAACTAAATAAATGAATGGGATTAAAATGTAATAACAAGAATTAACATGAATACCTTGTCATTGGAGGACCTTGATATGGTATGTCTTTTCTTTTCTATGATTTGAAGATGTTGATATGGAATAGTACCTTGCCATCTATGAATGTTGATATGGTAGGGATAGAATTTTTGTCTACAGACGTTGATATGGATCAGTAGCTTGATGAGAGAAGGATTGTTTGAGCTGCATGGGACACCATTTGCCATGTGATGACACTCCCACTCTTGATTCTCTTCACCAAACCTTTGTTAGTACTGAGTAATAACCCTTGTGTACCATGAGTGTTTCTTTGGTATGCACTTTGGATGTTGCTTCACATGTTGAGTGTTCTCCATATATAACTATATTTAACATCTATGTGTTGCTTTGGATCTCTATACCATCCTCTGAGTTATGCATTTTCTTGGCGTGTGTATGAGTCATCGTTAGGTGTGCATGTGTACCTTGTGTTTGTGGCTGGGTGACTATCTCCATGAGAATAGTGGGGTGATCTTGAGGGTTCTACATGGTAGGGTGGCATTGTATGCCATTGTTGGGGACTAGTGTACAGGTGGAAAAATTCTTTCAATGATGGAGTTCTGATCATGGTGCACTCTGTTAGCATTTTTCCCTGACCTTGTCAAAGAAAAGGCTAATTAACGAGGATCAAACAAACCCTCCTACACTTCGAGCTCAAAGGCTCAGGTGGGTGTACCTATTGGATTCACTTCTTTCAGTGAATCATGAGATGGATTCCTGCCCATCACACTTGATATAATAATCATTCACAGCTCTTTAAACAGAAAGGGAAAATGATTTGAATAATTGATTGATGAAGAAACTACAAGACAAACCAGAGACCAGTGCCTTATTTATTGGGCAACAGAGTCAAACAGATGTGCAATCC
>MU225526.1:3536777-3566372 GCA_018584345.1 Thuja plicata
GAGGCCCTTTTCTGCATGCATTCAAAATATGCCTTTTCCACGAGTTGCTTAGGGCAACAATCTGCATTTAGAGAAAATTTCAAGTGTAGTCACTCCAAATTTCTTCAAAATTTGAGAGTACTAACACACTCTTTCTATCCCTCTTCACTCTTTTAATACTTTCTTGTTGGATAGTTGTTATTACTTTCAGTATTTGTTCTTGAGTGTTTACTACCTTTCTTGTGGGTATCTGGTACTCCCAGTGTGGAGGTAGCCCTATATTTTAGATGTGCGTTGGTATTGGAAAGCCTACCCTATTATCTAATTGAGAGAACCTCATTCAGGAAGGTTTCTAGTTCATTTTATATTTTTGTAGGGCATCCTATAACATATGTTTATTATTTTAGTGCATATGCATGATCTTCTAGTGCATATGTAGAAAAGGGTAGCGAGTTTTCACTTTGTTCTAGTACATTTTTTTACCAGAGTAACACATCAGTGACAAATTAGTGTTCCAATGTGTCTGTGCAAAAATGGATCTCATATTTAGATTCTTTATGTTTTTGGGATGGTTTTCAAGTATTTACATCTCATTTTCCATTTTCTTTTAATATTGTTTTAACCACTTCTTGATTTTGGCTTCAAATGAACCTTGTTTTGGATTGTACTAAGGATGAACTTGTCTTGATTGATGGCCATTGATGGTGGTCTGGACTTATCCCATGAGGTTCATGGACGTGGTCTAAATCTCATGTGGTGGCTTAAACGTGTTTGTCCATTCTTAATAAGTGTTTTGGATTGCCTTGGAATCCTTGGAAGTTCTTAAGTCTTTTGTTTGTGCATGATCATGATTTACTTCTTATGGTTGCATCTTTGCTATGCTACATGGTTTATGTTGCACTTATGTTCTTGATGTATATCTTTACTTTAAAAAAAATGTTTAGTGCATATTTAACTTTTTATTCCAAGGTACCTTGGTGGGGCATTATAGGGAGTGTTTATATAATGGGCATTCCCACAATAATGTGTCCCACTTTTTGGCCAACTTTGACACTGAGACTAACATTCTAAAAAAAAACTTGACTTTCGAAAACATGTTTCTGCAAAACCATTAAGAATTTGAAGATGATTTAAACTAGTGGCTTTTAACATTTTTTTTCTAGTTTCTAAATATATATATTTTTAAAAAAAGTGGAATTGATTTGTATCCATTTTTCCTTCTCCTTCGAAAAGTGGTTTTTATAAAAAATCAGCATTTTTAAAGAGTGACGGTCACTTGGATCAGCATAGCATTTTTTTTTAAAAATGATAACAATGTAATTATTTAAAGGTTAGGTTTGTAACACCAATACCTAGAGGATCCAATTGGTTTCATTCAATTTGGTTCAAAATTTTATAGTTTATTGAGTTATGAATGACATTAACTGTAATTTAGACATAGGTTCCTTTGGATCACTCTAAATTGACCTTTATATATCAAAATTCATTTTTTATTTTTTTGATAGAAAGGTAAAATAAATATCTATTTCCTACATATTTTTCATAATTTATTTTCCTAATTGACTATTTTTCCTGAAGTGTCGAAGAGAGAGGTTGCTAAATGGCCAGACAACCTATGTTTAATTACACTAAAAATAGAAATTCACAATGAACTCAATATATATTTAAATTATGGTCATTGTAAAGCTTTTTTTGAGTAGCATCATGTGCCATTTGGGTTTTAGAAGATTTTTTTAATTGGTCCTTGATTGAGACCTTCAAAGGGAAAAAAAATTGCAGAAATTTGTTGGCTTTGGAGAGGAAGGCCAAATTCAGGGGGTTCGCTAGAACACCCCTTCTAGTGAAGGGGGTTCACACAAACCCCCTTCTAGCAAACCCCCCATGGAAAATTTGTGCAAATATCTTCTTTTTCATTGATTCACATGGTTCGCTTGAATTGGGTCCTGTTCGAGCAAAGACCCCCATTTCATCTAGTTCGCGCATATGAATTTATTTCCCCCCTTGAGGTTGGATGATAGGTATCCTCTCTTGATGATTATAAGGCATAAATTTTTCCATAGAGATAAGGTTTGTGTTTTCTCAAATTAAGATACATTTGAATGACTTGGATAAAAATGCTATGAATTGTGAAAGTTTTATTGATAAGATTAGTCTATGGGATAGTAAGAATTGTTGTCATACAATGAAGACAAAGTCTATAGAAAATAAAGAAATAGAACAGGAAGATGTTAATGTTCTAGCTACTATTGAGGAGAAAATTTATTCTCTCATCTCTTAAAATGATGTTTATATGTTAGATGAAAATATTTTGACTAGGCTGAAGTTTGCACGAGATATGTCTCATTATATAATTAAAATTCTTTTGAGTTTCTCCAAAACGTGCTTGGGGTTGTTGCCTCTCTTTTGTCTAACTTAGTGCATCAAGATAGTGCATTTTCAAGGGGGAGTTTCTAACATATTTTTATTTTGGAGTTAATGTTGGTACTTGGTTATCAAAGTTGTGAAGCGGTAAAAATACTCTTTCCCTTTGTCCTTGATGGAAAAGTGGGAGAAAGATAAGGAAAATGAATAGTTGATAATGATTGTTATTCCTATCAAAATTGTTTTGGTGGTTGTTTTTCATCAATGATAAAGGGGGATATTGTTGGAAATATTTGTTTGGTTGTTTGTTGTCATTGATGTTAAACATTGTGTACCAGAGGTGGTTATGGTTGCTCAAACACTATGGTCCAGAAGCTTTCTATTCTTCTATTCTTGGAGGAGTAAGTTTGTGTACTAAACCTTTAGAACAATGGAAGACATGTATGTATTCAGTGCTACAATACAATATATATTCAGAACAGTTCTACAGTGCAGTGGAAGACAATCAGAATAGTGAGAGATAGTTAAATATTCTATGATCTTGTGAAGATAATTTTTTATAGCATTTTGGTGTTTTTATCTCATATACAAAAGCCTACGTGGTCTAGATATTTGTGGTTATGTAATTAGAGAAAATACAGCTTTAGTTGATAGAGAAAATACAATTTCAGTTGTAGTGCTTTATTCTTTGCTTTCTAGAAGGTTTCTACTCCTGAATTCAGGCTTGAAGGTGTGCTAAAAAATATGTAAATGGATATAGATTTTGGTCTTGGTTATAGCATTCTCTAGTGCTCTAGAAGTTGTTCCTGGTGTTATAGAAATTGTATTATCTAGTGTTGCAATTCTATTTAGTTTTTGGTTCCAGTCTCGAGATATGCTATGATGACTTCTGACATAAAGTGTTGGCATGTGTCTCTGACATGGCCTGTGGATCTCATCGTGGTGTGTGGAGGTCTAGATTCAGTTGGAAAGTTAGGTGGTTCTTTGGCCAGCTATTTCTACATGTTTAAGATGAATTTAACTACTTTGGTGATTGCAGATCTAGCATTGGGCTATGTGTAGTGTGTTCATGGCCCCTCTCTCTCTTGGAGTGGATCATGTTTCTCTATTTAGGTTCAGAGTATTGCATTTAATGATTATCTCTTATTTGGATGGGTTTGTGCTTTGTGTGACCTATGTATTTAATGTTTCTCTTATCTGTTTTGGTTCACTCTATGTTTTGGTCTGAATGCTTCTGGAATAGGACCTTATAACATTTATTCTATTGCCTTGGCCGACTTGTAATTTAAATTGTAATATCCTTGCCATGACCAACTTTGTTGTAATCTCCATTGAACTATCTCAAGTATATAGCATAGTTTATGCTTTGGAAAAATGTAAGGTGTGAAAAAGTGTATAGTGTGCAAACCAGTGAAGATCTACAGTTATTAGAGAAGAGTTCAATGATAGTGGTAGAGAAGAGGCAGTATTCGTGTGCTGCTAAGTTTGACAACTTTTTGTGCAGATCAACTGCATTGCCAGGAGAATCTTTCTTTATTCCTATAAAGAGTGTATGTTCCTAAGACAATGAGTCTTAGATGCACAAGTTTATTGTTGTATCTTTCTACTTTTGTAGTGAGCCTCTGTTTTCAAGTCTGGAGCAGTGAGCTCCTATTTATATTCATTGTTGTATTGGCAGTGAGCCTCTGGTTGCAAAACACAGTAGTGAAATCCTACCATAGTTTGTAATCAGATATTTACATTAGTGAATTATTCCTTGTGGGAAAGCACTCACCATGGTTTTTACGAGTATGATTTTTCCACATAAAATCCGAGTCTTCATGTGTTGTTGGTTCTTCTCATTACTTGCTTTTTTTATATGGTAATTATTAAAGTTAGTTAGTAAGTTTTGGTTTATGCTAATTCACCCCACTTCCCCCCCTTGTCGCACACCCTCAACATCCAAAGTGTGTTAAGGAGGGATTACATTTGGGTATTAGCAAATTTCATCAAAACTTAAAGCTTTGTGTCTCCTTCCAATTTCATGATCCATTGCATTCAATTTGAAAATTCTTTTTGAAAATCAAAATGAAATATAAGAAAGTGATTTTCAACTTTAAATAAATTCAGAGTCACCACATCTTAAAGATGACAAAATACAAAACCTGTATTCATCTTTCCAGTAGAGCCCTCTTCACAATTTTCAAACACGATCCAAGAACTTTCAAATGAGAATGCATTCACTTACTCAAATCTTCCTAATGACAACTATTTGTGTTTCTAACTAGCAGAGTCACTAGACTATTGGTGTTTTCCAAATGCTCAACCATTAAAACCTAAAGATTTTCCATTACTTATCCTCAATTTTAAATAGTAGTTTGTGTTGGGATTAATGGGAAGTATGTACTGAGAGGGGAGGGGTGAATTAGTACCTCTAAAAATTTTATATCCCTTTATCAATTAACCTTTGTATTCAATTGTATATCCATTCAATCTGATTTAAACTATCTTGATGTGAGTTAAATCAATTCATACCATTAATATACATGTGAATCATTCATAGAAACATTCATGAAAGTAAATTGACACATAACACAAGATATGATATCGCAAAATACTTCTGTGAGGAAGTAAAAACTGCAGTGGGGATGGCACCCACAAAATCTTCACTATCTACAGATTGGAAGGGGTCGGTTAAGGCTTACAATTTGACCACTTCTAAAGATCTACCCTGTTCGGAGTATTGGAGGAGACCTATTAAAGTCTACTCTGTTAAGAGCTTTGGAAACACTATTGAGTGTGCGCTTGGTTAAGAGATTTGATGTTGGATAGTTAAATCCACCTTCCTTGAAAGGGTTTTTACACTTTGCTCCACTTGTTAGAATGATAGAAAATTACAAATTGACCTGGTAAATGCAATCTCCTATTGCTAATATAGATCCAATTTATTTTACATAAAAATATTATCACCTAATTGTGATTGATGAATACCTCTGATTATCAGTATGCTCTGTTCTTGATTCTTGCTAACCAAATTCATCTTTTTGTTGTCCCTGTTCTTGAAACTCTCAATCTAAATCCATAGACATGCTCATTATGTTCTCCTCTCTCTTCACATCATTTTTTTTATCCATAATTATGAATGATTGCATCATCTATTTATAGATGGATTGACTTCATCGAGTTATGAAAAAAACAATGTTAACTCTAATATCAGGTTTACAACTTATACCTAGATCTTCTAGTCTGTGTTTTAAATCAGTTAGACTGATTAAAGTACTTACACTCATGTATCTTGTCCCTAAAGAAATGGATTTAAAACAAATAAATATACTATAAATAGAATACACTTTCTTTATCTGACATGGAAGTTAGATCCAGTTTTTGCGGGCTACAACTGACTTTCGATTCTGTTTGTCGGTCACGCTTGACTGTCCTTCAGTTTTTTCTATCGATTGCATTGTATCTATCTTGTTGGTCCCCATTGTAACTTGCATATCGGGTTCCTTGATCGGGTTCCACTTTGTCTTTCTACTTTGTGATTTTGTTTTACACACTGACTTGTGTCATCGACTCTCTTTACACTTAGTCATCTTTGGTGATCTCATAGTATCTAATCTTTGGTTTTCTCATGTCTTGTCTTTCGGTGTAAGCTTACCAAAAGTGTTGTTTGTATACTAATGGAAAATTAATTTCATAAATCTCCCCCTTTGACATTAGTATAAAAAACTGATATGTGCAAAATACTAACAAAATGTTAAGTTTATACAACATATATAATCCTTAGTATTTTAATGACTTCCCCTATGTATATGTCGGTATATCTGTACATATGATGTCTTTCCATATCATTTTTTCCTTTGTACTCATACTATAATTTTCTCATATACATATACATATCATATTTACCATTTTCCCATCTGAATGAATGAATGTACATATCATCATTTTCCCTTTTTGTATTTTGTACTCATCATTTTCCCTCTATTTTGATATTAAGGGCAAAGGTATTTTACCTTTAGAGCTTATCAAAAATATGGGAATGTGAAGAATTCATGTCTTCCATCATCTTCTCCCATTGCTCTTTGAGGTTCTCTAGAGCCATGTGCTTGAGTGTGATCTTTGAATGCATATCATAGATGATGTCTGCACAGACATCTTGGGAGTTGCAATTAGTTGCCTTGTTGAACTGATATATTGTTGGAGCAGTGTTAGGTTTGGCAGAAGTTGAGCTTGGAGCTCAGTTACTTCTTCCCTAAAATATGTTTCTTCTTCCCATAGTTATTGTCTTAACCATTTAATCTCTATTATCTTCTCATAATACAGTTTGACTGCATTGTCTCCATCTGTGGTTAGGCTATGTGCACTATTAGCTATATCGGTATCCAACTTTGCAATGTTGTCACTATTCTCCTTAGTGAACTTGTCAATTGTGCTCAATGTTTGAATTAAGGCTATAGCTTCAGATATGATTGGATCCAATTCAAATATGAATTCTAATAGCTTTACCTTATTGACTACCACTTCTTGGCTGATGTTCTCTATGATCTTCTGTTGGTACTTCATCTCAGCTCTCTCCTCTATTGCCTTCTCAGCATCAATGTTCTAAGTTGTTATTGCGTCAGTGAAGGTAGCTAGTTGATCAATATCAACATTGGGTACTATTTGATGTAGAGTGTCCCGTGTTGTCTCCAGTACCATGGAGTCCCTATGCTATTTCTTCAGCTTTTCCTGCAATGCCTTCCTTTGGCATATATCTCCATATTCCTGTAATGCTTCAATGTCAAGTGTAGAGGGGTCAGACTTCGGTATTTCAATGATTTCATCCAATGTAACCTCTAACTTTCTCTTCTTTGTCTTCTTCTTCTTCTTCTGTGACTCGGTAGAATGTAACACCATTGCCAATTTCTCAGCCTTTTTTGTTGTTCTTGATGAAGTGACCTGTTGTGCTTCTTTCTGCTACTTGGCATCGGTTTTAGCTCGTCGGGTGTTTGCATACATCTCCACATTCACCTTTACATTGTTGGTAGCACTTTTGTTAGTTTCCTCAGGAGTACCATCTTTTGGTTTGTCTGCTTCATTGGTGTCCTTTGCTTTATCGATCTTGGTTTCTTCATTCTTGTCTTGGGTCTCTGCATCCTTTTTATTTTCTCCTCCAGTAACCTTATTAGTGTCAGTTACATCTTGAGTATCTTTGATGTATTGCTGACCATCAGTGTTATCTGTGTTTTCTTCTTCTCCTGCATCCCTTGGAGTATCCTTCTCAGGTGACTTGCTTGCTTCTTGCATGATATTGATAGCTTTTATCAATATTGGCAGTTTGTCTAGAATGTTCACCTGTGCACTATCAACTGTTGTGTCCTTCTCATCAATTTTTTCCTTTTCAGTAGTGACATCTTCATCCTTATTCACTTCCTCTGCTGGGTCATTGGTAATGTTTATGACATTAGTGTCCACAATGTTATCATTTGTAGTGTCTTCCCATGTTTCATCTACAACATCTGCAGTCTTGTTGCCTGTGTTATCATCTTCTTCTTTATCTAACTCAATTGACGTGTCATCTTGAGTTGCCTTGTCAACCTCTTATTGTTGAAGGTCTTTGTCGGGGATTTCCTCCTCAATTGGTCTACTCATTATCTTGCACCATTTCTTGTGACTTTCTTTTTCAAGTTCTATTAGTCTTCCTTCAAGAAATTTATATGCCCTCAGCTTTGGTGAGAACTCCTTTGTGTACTTTTCCATCATTCCATCTATCTCTTCCTTCTTAGATTCAAGTGGAATGAGAGTAACAAGTACTCTTTCTCTTATTTCTTTCTCATTCTTCAAATAAAATGTCCACCTGGAGTAAAGTCTGTCCAATAGTTCTCTTGGAACATATTTACCTTCAAATTGCATTGGTACATATTTGAAGTTGTACATTTTAGCTATGATGGCGTCCTCAATTTTATTATGATCTTCTGAATTTAATTTCAGCCATTTTATTATGTTTGGATATGCAATTGATCCAGAATTTGCAATATAAACACAAATGTCATCAATAGTTTCAGTTTCTTTTACCTTGACACTTTCAGCTTCAATAGCTTCATCCCGCTCCCTATCCTCTATATCCTCTCGGGTTCTTATGAATTTCCTTCCTTTCTTGTTCTTCCCTCTTTTCGGTGTGGGAGATTTCCTTTTGTAAGTCCTGACCTTTCCTTTCTTTAGAGGTGAAGGAGTAGATTGTTTTGATGTTTGGCTTCTTGTTCTAGAAGCAACTGTTGTCCTTGGTTTCTTAGATGGTGGAGGAGGTGGTGAATTTGACTCTGTTTCCTCGGAGTCATCCTTTCCTTCATCTTTACTGACAGATAACTATTCTTCGGTTTCCTCCTCTTGTTCATTTTCTTCATCTTGCTCAATTTCCTCCTTGATTGTTGATAGAATCTTCTTGAGATTCTTTACCATCTTGTCCTTTTTCTTAACTATCTTATTAACAACTAGGCCTAATTTAATTCTTGTCTTGGCCTCTTCTTATGTGCCAAACCCGGGTTGTTTCTTATCCAGTGGTTCATTGATCAAGGCATCAATTGCCTTAGTAGCAAGATCAATGTTGATCTCATACTCTAATGGTTCTAACCATGCTGTCCTTGGTACAACAGGCTTAATATATGTATTGTCAGTGTCAACCATGAAGCATATCTCATCCTTATATTGTTTAATGAGTTGCTCGGGGATTCTTACCCTCTTTTGCATTCGGTCTTTGAATACATTGAAGTATTCATCCATGACTGTTTCGAAGTTATCACCCAGTGTAGCAATGTTCTCATTGATTTGCATGGTGACCGGTTTGGTGCTGTCCCATTTAACATCTCCAACCGACGGGAATGTTTATTGAAAATAAGAGAAGATACACATTATAAGTGAGCCAAACTTACAAGTGTTTGACTTTGCATTCCTGATGGTCTTTAAGTTGTCCTTCAACTGATTCAAGAGTAGCTCAGATAAGTCCAGATGTGTAGCTTTCTTCACAATTTTGAACGTTGTGTCCACTTTACCTGATGCTATGTTGTTTAATATGCTTGTCTGAAAGAATTTATAGCCCAAACACATGCACCGAACTTTTGTAACTTTCAATCCTCGGTGATCTCATAGTATTTGATCTTTGGTTTGCTTATGTCCTGTCTTTCGGTGTAAGCTTACTGAAAGTGTTGTTTGTATACTAATGGCAAATTAATGTCGTCAGTTTGGCCAATGAATGTGAGAGTGAAGTAGTTTGGCCAATGAATGGGAGAGTGAATGGGAGAGTGCATGCACAAATCTCCCTTGCACTTTAGGCTATACAAAAGCTAGGAGGTATTCCCTTACATCATCAATATCTGATATATCTTGCCTGAACAATAGGCATATATGTTCTATTTTATGCCATCAAGATATGTAGAATTATCTCAAACTGGCAATGTTCAGGACTTTCTTCTTAAATTAGAGAACATGCAACACCCTAAACTAACATAACATTAAAAAAAACTAAAATAAAACTTTATCAAATGATTTATCTTTGATTTCAAAGGTTTCCGAGAGCTTTGAACAAATAAATCCCAAATCAGTGCATATTATAGATAGTAGAGTCAAACACAAGAAAATGTATGAACCTCTTCACAAAATCACAACTCCATATTTAGGGGGCAATCACATATTAATGTATTGCAAAGACACACCCAAGGACATATACATTCTGCAACTATTCTTTGAGATCCACAACTAAAAATAAAATCCCCACACTCCACTTAAAATAATTTAATCCATTCATTGAATGACAGTAAAAAATGAAATGTGCAACCCATAAATATTGAATTAGCAAACAAACAAGATACTTGATCCTCTTACATGCACGTAGAGATAGTTGCAAAAAGTATGTACAAAAATTCTCATATTAATAAACCCGAACAAAAAATACTACCAATAAATAAATCCATTTATATTTCCATGATATTCTCACTGAAACTGAAAATCAGATCCCTCTCTTACAAAAATTTTTCTTCTCAAAATATATGGATATCTTGTATCCAAAGTCTCAGGTTAAAACCCCAAGACTTCATTACAAATTAGATTTAATAGCATTTTACAAACACATTCACCTCAAGAATAAAATAGACAACTTCTTACTTCTTGCACACTAGTGAATTATTCTCTAGTTACTATATAGAGATAATAATTTATTTCTAACTGGTAACTCAAAAGAGAAGAATTCTAATTTTGTAAACAGATTTCAAATTTGAGTTTCGTGTGACAATAGTGAACTATGAGTTTATTGGAAAATGTCATTCTCTTTCTATTTCAAAAATTATTCACTTGCCCAATTAGCTGATTGAAAATTTTCTCTGATATTCATATTTGATTTTCAATTCCACAAAATTCTCTTGGTCTAGTAGTGGAGAACTTGTACTTTTGAAAGGGAGTTCGTAAGTTCAAATGCTACTGGCGATAGGATATGTAAAACATTTGTCGCTTTTGTAACATTGTTACGAAATTAGTGCATTATATCCCCCATTGTCTTTATCAAAATGAAAATTTGCAATTTTTAATGTTCATTGACTCATCACCCCCCCTCAAGATTCCCCATAGAACATGATGCCATCTTTTATTGTTTGGACACTCGAGTCAATATAGTCAGCCTAATATGTAACATTATTAGTGAATTTTTTGCCTTGAAAAAATGACTGGCATTGAAACTTATTGCTTCTTATGCTATTACTAGAAAACCTATTAGAAGGCCATCCTTTGCAAAACTGCTATCAACAAATTGAACCTCAATCACTGCCAATATAGATTGACTAAACTTTGTTGTAGAAATTAGTTTTTTTTTTAATCTTATTGAGAATAGATTGACCCAACTCGAACCAAATCCATTAGTTTTTTATCTTTATCAT
Source organism: Thuja plicata (assembly GCA_018584345.1). Classification (NCBI taxonomy): domain Eukaryota; kingdom Viridiplantae; phylum Streptophyta; class Pinopsida; order Cupressales; family Cupressaceae; genus Thuja; species Thuja plicata. Next base: position 3,548,000 of record MU225526.1, read on the forward strand.
TTACAACATAAATTTTGATAATTTTCCTCTATTAATTACTTGTCTTATAACTGAACGTATAAATAAGAATATAAATCTTTATTGATTCTCCACCATTGTAACTTCCTCTCAAATCTTGACCTGACAAAATCACCATTATTTATTCTCCAAATAATACATAGATTTCTTAGAATTTGGATGGCTATTTCAGTACTAAAAAAAACATGACCCATATAGTATCGTTTATTTTAGATATTCTGTGTACTTTGCTCTGCAACCGTAGTCTGCAATCTCTTTTAAGGCTTTAATCCAATATAAAACATGTCAGCCCATGTTCGAATCTCACAAAAGCTAAAAATTTATTCTGTGACAAACACCAATGCTTTCCATATTTTTTTATATCAGCAATCATCAGTAATCTGATTTGATGCCTTCCCACTATCTTAAATAATCTTCCAAATCTAAAAAAAACTCAGAAAGATTCTGAATTTGTTTTTAAAAAATGGATTTTTGATATCTAACACTCTCTGTTATATGTTATATTAAATATGACAGAGTGTGAATAAATCATATATTCTTTCACTTTTGATCATCTGACAAAACATGAGAACAATTATGCCAATCAATTTTAAATTAACATGAGAGAATAGACCAAAAACATTGCAACTTGTACTTTGTTTTAGTTTTATTTGTCTGCAACTTGTACTTTCTTTAAAAGTTTTACATGGTATGAAAACGATATTATTAGGTATATTTTATATGGCTTTAAATATTATTAGGTATATTTTATATGGATTTAAATATTATATATATTTTAAAATGTTATATGATTGTATTGAAATATGGTTAATTTTTCATAATGTTAAATATAAGATACATAATATATGATATAATAAACAATAAATAATGTTGGTTGTTTTCTATGTTTTAATTTTATCTATAATTTGTACTTTAAATTTTTTTAGACTGCATTCATTATATTTATGTGTGCATTGCAATTTTTAAGGCTTGAAAATGATGTTACTAGGTACATTTTTATATGGATTTAAATGTCATATATGTTTTAAAATGTTATATAATTGCATTGAAAAGTGATAAAACTTTAATCATATTTATACAATAATATTATTTAATGAACTTAACATAAGATGGTATATATATATTAAGTATTTCATATGATTATATATATTATTCATAATAGTCAAAACATAATGTTGATTGTTTCTTAAGTTAAATATAATTTGTGAATTGAATATCAGATACAAAAAATGACAAGATTATTGTCGTTGTATTATATATAAACATGTAGTTTGTTCTAACGAATTCTCTTACATCAAAATATTGAAAACATTGCAAACTTCAAAACTTTATCTTGTATAATATGCTAAAAGATACTTGAAGATAGAACTAGATTAAACTCCTTAAAATATTTCAAATGGATGTAATTTAGTTGGAAGGTTAATTTGTTTAAATTTGTATTTCTAGATGTCATCACAAAACAACACATAATATATTTATCATTTTATTGAATAAATATCTTGATTTATTTGTACTTTTTTATAAAGAGAAAGCCTCTCATATACATTTTTTTTAAAAACAAGTTTTCAATAAATAGTAAAAGCATAAAAATTTGATAATGTTACAAGAAAAATATTACTATTTTTTTAATGTTCATTTAAATCAATAATGAACGGAACATAATCTTTTGCAATAAATCATAAATTATAGATATGTTATTTAACTCTACACTACCATTCAAAATTTGATTATAGATGAATGATACTTATATAAAACTAAACTTCCTACTTGAAATACACCTATTGTGGGAAATAATGAAGGAAAAATGGGAAGAAGGTATGCGATCAAATAAATTATAAGACACATACTAGTCTCATCTAACTCAAGTATTTCACATCAATGCCAATCCTAGAAGTATATCTCAATGTCATAGTTTCCCATATTAGTATGCCTCCTATTATATGGTTTCTTGTGTATTTTATTTCTTTACGATATATGAAAATATTATAATCATACTGTATCATTGTAAATTGCATACCTTTAATTAGTGTCCAACTTCACACTCTTCTAGCACTTATTTTCGTACTTCCCATTCCTCTATGCATTAAAGAACCTTTATTAACTTAAATTAATATTTCAATTGATATTGTGAGTCCTATTCCACTTTAATACTTTACTATTTGGGCCCTTAATTCTAGACGCACCTTTTATCTTTCATCATTTAAATTTATTATAAGCCTTACCCTATTTCAAATCTCAAGACATGTTTCCCTCACTTAAATATTATATCCTTTCATGTATAAATGGATTTTTTGGAATTAAGACCCTATTATCTTGCATCTCTAAAAAAATGGATTAATTTTGTCAAGTCAATGTCGATTTGAAGTGAGATGGCCTGATGCTTTTTGGCCAAGATTTCAGGAGGATATTAAACTAGTCTTTCCCTTTCTAAAACTATCCCCAATGCAAAAATAGGACAATTCTAAGTTAGTTAAAAGACAATATTACTTTAAAATCCCTTTATAAGGCATCCCTCATAATCCATTTCACCACAACATCAAATCATCACAACATATCACTTTCATTCCTATTCAAGAGTAATTAGTCTTCTCACAGGGAAGATCTATGTTCAAGGAAAAGAAAGCTACATAAAGGCATTTTCAATTATGTTTCACTTATGATTTTATGAGTGATTCTATGATTATTTATGATCTTATTGTATCAAAACATGGATGACTTATTCTAAGAACATCGAATCATTAATTGAATGTATAATAATTTTAATTAAGTATATAAATTCAAGCATTTTAATTTAGAATTTTATTTTAATCTATCATTATTATAGGGTTGAGTCTCAAATCAAGCTTTGACTAAGGAAAGCCCCTATATAGCCCCAAAAACCATTTTTTTCTTTTGTGTGTAGATTTAGGTTCAACTATAGGATTCCAATAGAGACCAAAGATGAAAATCTACTCAATATTTAGAGATAACGTAAATTCAAAGCCCATCAGGAAATACTTGGTCAAGGGAACTTTGGGGTGCCATTCTATAGGACATTTTGGGGTTCCATTGTCCTAGAAAAGGGTATTTTGTAGTGCTATTATCCTCCTAGTTTAGGTTGAGGTTTTCCAGGAGGTAGGTACAAGGTTTCAAGGTCCTAGATCAATTTTAGTGCTAAAAAATCACCTTGCAAGACAAGGGCATCCATACCTGTTAGGAATAATGCAACTGAGAGGGGGGGTGAATCAGTTGTATGCCAAATAATTAAACTTTAAACTTTAAACCAATTACTTAATGCAAATCTAAACACTTCAAGAACAACACCATAACACAAGTATTTTGTTGTTGAGGAAACCCTATTAAAGGAAAAACCCCAGTGGGAATTAGCACCCACAAATAATGCACTAGAAATATTGTATCCTTGTTAGGGTATCTAGCCCTATTAGGAGATGATTATTACATCTAGTAAAAGACCCTGTTAAATGAAAAACCCTATTAGGAGTCTTCTCAACCCTGTTAGGAGTTGACTGATGAGCTCACTTCCTGAGAACACTACCCAAAGTGAAGGTTAAATCCACCTTTTGAAGGTTAAACCACCTTCTGGACTCACTACCCAAAGAGAAGTATAAACGTATACTTTTAACAATGAACTGACTGATAGAAACTTGATTTGCTTATACAGTTCCAATGAAGTGCATTACAAATATAATTACTGCTCTACATCTAGTAGAACTCGCATCCATATGCTTGCAACATCCAATATATCCATTCCATACTCTTACACATCAAAACACTTCTCTCCTTTATATAAGTTACAATAAGCAATTAGGTTGGCCAATTAAGACTTCCCCAATACACAAACAATTACATAGACCCTTGCTAAGATATATACGGTACCTTGCACAAGTAATTAAAAAATATAAATCATCACTTACATGCCAAGATCCATAATTCACACTCTTCAATCATTAAGCATGTTACATCTCTGTAGTCGGCCCCAAATAGCTCTTCGCTAGTCCACACGCCTCATCTGACATCATGAGAAATCCGACGAGCCAAGAATCATAGAGAATGTTATCTTGTTTATCTTATATCATGCCTTAAGCTCAGATAACATAACACATGTTCACATCCAAGTTATCCCAAAAACTCAGAGACCATTTTTTTCATAATCCTCTGTTATTGTACTCTAACCAGTCTTTAGCAAAACATTTATAACTCATGAAAATACCCACATAATATCCAAAAAACTTAGACATAAGTTATACACTCATCCCTCTACACATATCTATTCTCACATTCTCTCACATCTCAAACACTGTCTGTACACATATGTCAATCTTGCTTGTTCCTGTCATAACCAGTCTTTTTGAAACTTCTAATGCATCCAACATATACATATTTTGACATCAATGAAAAAACATGAATGTCAACACCTCAAGTAACAACAATTATAACAATCTCCCCCTTTGGCATTGATGGCTATGAAAATCCATCAACCTAAAAGTAGCTTCTTAATACAATCTTCTCAATATCCTCTTAACAGCTCCCCCTAAAACAATAGGGAATTTTCACTCATATCTCTGCCCCTTTGACATCAATGCAAAAGGGTGCCATATCTCTTTTCCTTCTCCGCACATCCCACCTCTGTAAGGTGTATCTTTTTAAAATCTTCATGCCTGCAACAAACCAGGTGTTTGATCACCCAAATATCTTATGTTGTGTTCCTGCGATCACTCCCCCTAAGGAGTAGATCCAAGCATTAAGTCCAAAGGATAATAAAGCTCTAATAAATTCTAGACTAATACATTCCTACATCATTTAGTTCTCACAAGGAGGGGTTCTCACCTCAAGCATAGCTTTGAGATACTTAAAGGAATCTTTAGACAAATATTCAGTGAATATATCTTCTATTTTCTCCTTTGTACTGATGTACTCCAATATGAATTCCTTTTCTACAACCTTGTCTCACAAAAAGTGATACTTGATTGAAATATTTTTAGTCTTTGAATGTGTAACAAGATTCTTTGACATGTTCACTATTCTTTTATTATCACAATATATAACAACTAACTCTTCAAAGGTTATCCCAATGTCCTTTAGCATCTGTTTCATCCAAACAATCTATATGCAATTTATAGCAGCAACTACATATTCTAATTTAGCAGTAGATTGAGTTATATAGTCTAGCTTCTTAATCAACCATGAAACCAACTTTTTTCCAAGGAAAAATGCTCCACCACTGGTACTTTTTCTATCATCAACACTTCCTGTCCAATCAACATTGGTATAAGAATGCAATGAAAAATCATCAGACTTTTCATACCATAAACTATGTTCTAATGTCCCTTTCAAATATTTGAATATCCTTTTAAATGAAGAAAGGTGAGTCTCCTTAGGATCAACTTGGAATCTTGCAACAATTCTAACTGCACTAGCTATGTCTGGTCTAGTGTGAGTTAAATACTGCAAACCTCCAATCATGGATTTTTATTTTGTCTGAAAAACACTTTGAGATTCATCAGTACTAGTAAGCTTGCATCCAGTAACCATGGGTGTTCCAATAGGTTTACAATATTCCATTCCAAACTTATTTAGAAACTCCTTAATATACTTGGTTTGAGAAATAATAATACCACATGTTTACTTTGAGTAATTTTCAAACCAAGGAAGAACTTCATTTCATCAATCATAGATATTTCAAATTCAATTTTCATTTCCTCAGAGAATTTGTTACTCATTTCATCATTGCCTCCAAATATTATATCATCCAGAAAGACTTCAACAATAAAAATTCTATATTGACAAGCTCTCAAATATAGATTACTATATGCACTACCTTTTCTGAAACCAAGATGTAATAAATACCTATCTAACCAAGCATACCAAGCTCTAGGATATTTTTTTTTTACCATACAATGCCTTCTTCAATTTTCAAACCATGTCTTCATCATCTGTCAAAGGAAAACCACCAGGTTGCTCAATGTAGACCTCTTCCTCTAGATCACCATTTAGAAATGTAGACTTCACATCCATTTGATATACCTTAAATTATTTATACGCTGCAAAATAAAGGAGTAATCTTACTACCTCTAACCTCGCAATAGGTGCAAATGTTTCTTTAAAGTCTATACCTTCATGTTGTGAATAGCCTTTGCAGACCAGTCTAGCCTTATTTCTTACAACCATACCATCTTCATTCATTTTATTTATGAAACCCCATTTAGTTCCAATTACATTCGTGTCCTTAGGTATGAGAACCAATTCCATGTTGGAAGCTACAATATTTGAAAAAAATTGTTATATTGTCATTGATGTCAAACCTTAACTAGTAAGACAGTTTCTATCTAGTAAAGTACCATATCAATTAATTGATGAAGAAGATTTGAAAAGAGGAGATAACAAGAAGACCTAGTGAAATGGTTTAGTTATCTGAAACTATAATGGGTACTTGATGAGTTGGAAAATTGATAAGATAATGTGTTGTTTATCTTTAACACCAAGTGAAGAATGGAAGACTAAAAGCTTAGTCTTGACCGAGAAAAAGAGAAGAAGATTAAGGAACTTAAGTTTAAGCATTTTATGTCAAGTGTTGTGAGTGTCGACCGAGTGCCAGTACCTACCGAGAAAATACAGTGTTGACTAAGCATCAGTATTTACCGAGTTATCTAGTGATGACTGAGTGTTAGTATTTTACAGTTTGAGAAAGACTTGAGATCCTAGCTGACATAGTTTAATTATTTGGATTTGTAAAGCATATTTAAGATAAGGATGAACAACATGGAACATTTAATGAATATTTAATATATGTTTAACCATTTCTATGTATGGATTAAAGGAGTTTTGAGAAGTATCTACAAAGTAGAAGGAAAACAAAATGATGGAAGGATTCGTTGGATTTGACCAAATCCTAAGATCTATGGTGATGATTAAGAAGAAAAAGATTGAGCTACCTAATCAGAGTGGTATAAGATTAACCTAATTACAGGTTATGTGAGTATGAGGTTTGATGCAGAGTGCACTGCAAGAAGACCTAAATGGGCTCCCACTTCTTGTTACCACTTCAAACTCCTAATTAAGACACCCTAATTCCACAAATATCTTCCTATGGTGTGTATTGACTTACCTAAGAAGCCAACTCACTTATTATATCACAACTTAGCTCTCCAAGCTAAGATCCAATTCTCTGTATTATCTCCTTTAGGGACACTTTCCCTAAACCAAGCTAAAGATGTAGAAAAATTCACCAGGGGATTAGACCAAAAAACCTAGGTTATGGAAGGATTTTTTTAGACCCTAAGGGTAGAGAATCAACCAATAGATTCAGTCTTACAGACCCAAGGATGGTCAAACACTAAATGGCCTAGAATTCCTTGTAGCCATACCCAGAGGCATAAATTTCACATACAAAAGGATCTAACTGATATGATGTTTCTAGAAACCCTTTATGGAGTTTTGAAACCTCCCAAAGTCTTAGCACTTCACTCCACTCCTACATCGCTAAACTCTTGCAAATCTCAAAGACCTAATTAGCTAGGTTAGGCTTGGATTACTAAGCAAGTGGTCTAAGGTGGGTTCACAGAATGAATACAAGGGATTAGATAGCTTCCTCTACCCCAAAATGGTCTATAACCACCATTAGTTTGATCCTCCCAATCATATATTGCACATGCATGTGACTGTACTAAAGAACTAGGCTAATTACATAGATATAATTAGCATAGGGCTTTGTCTCAAAAATCATAGAACTAACACTGAGATTTTAAGCCTTAGGAATATTAAAGATATTTATCCTAACTTGTATTCCCCAAGTGGCTAAGCAGATCCACTGGTTAAATCCCAAGTTAGGATCACATCTTTGGAGCAAGCCTAGTAAACCTTGGTTTCTCAGACAGTGAGAAAGTAAAATCCATAAATCCTATGAAACTTCACAAAAACAAATCAAACCAGATGGAATGTTGAAGTAACTCAAAGAATCACAAAGTTCTGCAAGTGGGTCCGCAAGATGAATCTGTACCAGGCCATACACTATCTAAACGACTCAGAAAACTCTTCTATTTCCTTCTTTGAACATCAAGATCTGTACAAAGTAAACTCTAACCTTCCTAGAAGGCGTGAGAACATCTAATACCATAATCTTGGCATTATAGATGCTCCAAGAAGTTGGTGTGGTCGATTACAGTTGAGTTTTCATTCTTCAAGCAACATTTTTCAAAAGTTGCTCATGCAACATTTTGCAAAAAGACAACTTTTTGGCAAAACTAGACAAAATTGCTAATTTGAGAAAATTCCAACCTTACCAACATCCAAGGGTGTGGGAGAGGTCCAAAACATGTCAAGAGACTATTCTCAGTTCTTTAAAACACAAAATTCTAACTAAACAAAAAAATCACCAATAGGGACTAACATGGTCTAACATGGTTTCAGGAACCCATAGGTTTATAACTTACCTTAGGGTCCTTCACCTTACATAATAGACCCACACATGCACACACTAGGGTGATCCAAAGGATTAACCTTATTACAAGAAATTAAGCATAAAATAGGAACTTCAGAAGGTACCATGCACCATGGAAAAAGTAACTCAAGTCTCTTGAGTTGGGAGGTCTTCAAGTGGATAGCCTATCTTCTGAATGTCTTCAGGGGTCATCCAGCTAGCATCTTCAATGGTTTGGGTTTTCCATTTGACTAAGTACTCATAGTAAGTACCTCTCCTAGTTTTCTTGTTCACTCTCTTATCTAGGATGCTTTCAATCTCAGGAGGAGTTTCTTGGGGCATGTCCTTGAGTGGTTGGAGTGTAGGAAGCTCTAGAATATTTGCAAGATCATCAGTACTAAAAACATATTTATAAGCATAGATATCTGCAACATTAAAAATAGGAGATAACCCAATGTGAGAAGGTAGATCAATCTTGTAGGCATTGTTGCCACATTTCTTTAGAATCTTGAAAGGGCCAAGATTTTTCATCATAAGCTTTGTGTATTTGTCTTTGGGTAGTCTCTCCTTCTTGAGGTGAATCATCACCAAATCTCCCACTTAGAATTGTAAGTCTCTCCTCTTTTTGGCAGCTTGTGCTTTGTAGTTCTCAGTGGTATGTTTCCATTTGGTCTTCATTTGGTCATGGATGTTCTTCATCACTTCTGCAAAATCTTCTGCTAGTGCACTTGTTTTTTCTATGTCTTTGATATCTCTGAGTTCCAATACCTGTCTAGGGTGAGTACCATATACAATCTAAAATGGAGTTAGACCAGTACTCCTATTGACTAAATCATTGAATAAGAATTATGCTTGTGCTATAATAGTATCCCAACTGGCTCCATGTTCTTGTGTGAGACATCTTAAAAGGTTTCCAAGGGACATGCTTATGACTTATGTCTTCCCATCAGACTATGGGTGATATGAAAATGATAGAGAAACATTTGTTCCTAGCTTTCTCCATAGTGTTCTCCAAAAATGGCCTAAAAATGTAGGATTGCTATCTGATATGATTGACAGTGGTAGTCCATGAAGTCTTACAACTTCTCTGAAAAAAAATCCTGCTATGTGAGATGCATCATGAGTTGTTCTACAAGGGATGAAGTGTGTCATCTTTGAAAATCTGTAAAATACAACATAAATGCTATCAAATCCATACTTGGTCTTTGGAAGAACTAGGAAAAAGTCCATACTTATTGAATCCCAAGGTTTTTAAGGGATGGGAAAAGGAGTGTACAACCCTGAATTGGAGGTGTGTCCTTTGGCTTATTGGAAAACTAAACAACTCTCCACAAAACTCCTAACATCTTTATGCAATTTGGGCCAGTGGTAGAACCTTCTAACCAGCTCCAATGTTTTATCCACCCCAAAGTGACTAGCTAGGCTTCCACAATGCTTTTATTTGATAATTTTCTCCCTAATGGATCCTTTTGGAACACGTAATGAACTACCCTTGAAAATAAGACCATCTTGCACAATAAATTTTGGGTAATCAGTGTGGTATATGTCTGTCATCTCAGTGCAAATTTGGTAAGCCTCTTTGAAATATTCATCCATAACATACATATCCTTCATGGCATGAACTCCAACACTCTCCAACTGAATGGTTTGGGTGGTTAGGTGTCTCCTACTAAGAGCATCAACAACTTTGTTTACAATCCCTTTCTTATGCTTGATAGAAAATTTATATGACTGTAAGAACTCCATCCATTGCACATGTCTGTAATTAAGTTTCTCCTACCTATTCAGAAAACTAAGTGCATGGTTATTAGTAAAGACTACAAATTCCTTGGTCAACAAATAATGCCTCTATTTCCTATGTGATTGAACCATGGCACACATTTCAATATCATAAGTAGAGTATTTTTTCTTAGCTTTATTGAGCTTCTCACAGAAAAAAGGCAACTGGCCTCCCTTCTTGGCTCAAGACTCCCCCAATGGCTTTATTTCTTGCATCACATTCCACTGTAAACACCTTGTGGAAATCTGGTAGGACTAAGATAGGTTTCTCTACAATATTTTTCTTCAACAACTCAAAGGACTCATTAGCTTCATTAGTCCATGAAAATATGCATTTTCTTCCACCTTTAATGGTGTTGATAATGGGAGCACATATGCCACTAAATTTTTTGATGAATTTCCTATAAAAGCTACATAAACCATGGAAACTCTTTACCTCTGAAGGAGTAGTAGGAGGTGGCCAATTAAAGATGGATTCAAATTTGGAAAGGTCCATCTTGAGGTTGTTCTTGGAGATCACAAAACCTAAGAACACAAGTTCTTCTTGAAGGAATACACACTTCTCTATATTTATCTTCAACTGTTCCTCATGGAGTTTTCTCATTACCATGTCCAAATTCTTAAGGTTCTCTTCCCTACTCCTACTGAAGATCAAAATGTCATCAAGGTATACAATAACAAATTTGTTAAGAAAAGGCTTCAAGACTTCATTCATTAGTCTCATAAAAGTGCTTGGAGCATTTGAGAGACCAAAAGGCATCACAAGCCATTCATAGAGGCCTTCTGTGGTTTTCAATGTTGTCTTCCATTCATCTCCACCTCTGATTCTCATCTGATGGTAACCACTCTTGAGATATATCTTGGAGTAATAACTTGCACCCCCTAAATAGTCCATCAAATCCACTATTCTAGGCATACGAGACCTATATATGATGGTTATCCTATTGGTTTCCCTAGAATCCATACATAGCCTCCATGTGCCTTCTTTCTTGGGTGCTAGGATTGCAGGGACATCACAAGGACTCACACTTTTCCTAATGATACCTTATGACAACAATTCTTCAATTTGCCTTGCTATCTCTTCATTTTGTTCAGGGGTCATCTTATATTTTTCTTTGTTTGGAAGAGTGGCCCCTGGTATGAAGTCTATAAAGTGTCTCACTTCTCTTTCAGGTGGAAAATATTCTGGTGTAGTCTCAGCTATGATACCCTTATATTGGTCCAATAGATCTTTGACCTCTTTGGGGCCTACATCCCTAGTAGGGGCCTTGACCTTTGGTTCTATCACTGATATCTTCTTAGGCCTCACTACTAATGCATCACAAGGTGTATCCCTTTCTTTTAGTACCTTCATGAACTCTTTCTCTCCTACATGCAAGACACTTCTATTAACATGTTTTTCTTTTTCACAGTCAGGGAGTGGATTCATCACATACCCAACACCATCCTTAATTATAGTATAGACATTAGACTTTACATCATTCTTAGAATCTACATCAAATTGCCAAATTCTACCTAATAAAAACTGACATGCATCCATATATGTGATATCACATAGAACTCTGTCTATATACTCCCCTATCTTGAAATCTACCCAAATTTGTTCATTGATGATTGTTTGTTTTTATTTTGTCAACCAAGAAGCTTTATAAGGGAAAGGATGAGGGATTACATGTAGCTTTAACTTAGTGACTAACTCCCTAGATGCAATATTACCAGTGGATCCAGAATTAACTATAAATTTTCATACCTTTTTGTTCACCTTGTAGTTTGTTTTGTACAATGACTTCCTCTGAGGTGGTTCTGCAGTAGTAGGTACTCTTAGGAGTGTCCTTTTCATCATGAGGTATTCTCCTTGTTCTGGATTTGCAGGTCTTGAAGTTGTAGAATGATAGGAGGATACACTTTGACTATCATCTTCTTGGGTGAGTTGTACTCTTCTATCCCCTCCTTGTCTGCTGGTGCCACTCTTTTTAGGACATCTAAAGGACTAGTGTCCAACTTTATTACAAGTAAAACATTTCCCTATGAAGACACTAGGTCCTCTTCCACCAAATCCCCCTCTACTTTTTGATCTCATGCCTTTGAATTTGCCTCTATTATTGTTCTCTCCTTCTGAATCATGGTTACTAAACTCCCCTTGACTTCTTTAGAATGGAACTCTGCCATTGAACCTACCTCTGCCTCTAAAATTATTCCCTCTACCCCTATTATTTTGTTCTCCTCTTCTCTTCTATTTTTCTTCAATTTTCAGTGCCATTTGAAAATACTTATGTACAAATTCAGGGTTGAATAAGCTCATTTCATCTTGAATATTGTATTTCAGTCCATTTAGGTACCTTGAAAGCTTGTGTTTCTCACTCTCTGGGACTTTGGCCTTCAATTTCATCCTATGAAACTCTTCAGTGTATCCTTTCATTTTTTAGAAAATTCCACCAACTTAAGGCAGGGCCTTTCATTTTGGATTTGGAAACTTTAACCTTCTGATTTTCAGAGATATTGTCACATTCAAAATAATTCTCCAAAGCTTCTATCCAATCCATACATTCTTCAGTATCTATTTTCCCACAAAACATGGGAATGTATGATTTCTAATCTCTCCTTCCAACTCTCTCAAGAGCTTCAAGAAATTTGACTTTCTCTATAGGTATGTTCTTTATTTCTTCTTCTTCTTCTTCTTCTTCAGAATCTTCTCTCTCCTCCTCTATTTGGAGATCCTTCAACTTATTTATCTCCTCCTCCATCTTCTTGTTCTTGGCTACTTGTTCTCTGAAAATTTTAGCCAAATCCACATTTGTGATTCTAGTAGGAACTTCCTCTCCTTGAGGTTCTTCTGTTCTGTAACCCATTCTTTAATTCTTCCAAGGTCTTAGCAGGCTCTGATACCACCTGATGTAGAGTGCACTGCAAGAAGACCTAGATGGGCTCCCACTTCTTGTTACCACTTGAAAATCCTAATTCAGACACCCTAATTCCACAAATGTCTTCCTAGGGTGTGTATTGACTTTCCTAAGAATCCAACTCACTTCTTCTATCACAACTTATCTCTCCAAGCTAAGATCCAATTCTCTGCAATATCTCCTTTAGGGACACTTTCCCTAAACCAAGCTAAAGATGTAGAAAAATTCATCAAAGGACTATACCAACAAACCTAGGTGATGGAAGGATATTTTTAGACCCCAAGAGTAGAGAATCCACCAATGGATTCAGTCTTACAAACCTAAGGATGGTCAAACACTAAATGGCCTAGAATTCCTTGTAGCCCTATCTAGGGGGTTTTTCAAGCATAAATTTCAAATAAAAAAGGATCTAACTGATATGATTAGGTTTCTAGACACCCTTTATGGAGTTTTGAAACCTCCCAAATCCTTAGCACTCCACTCCACTCCTGTACCACTAAACTCTTGCAAAGCTCACAAACCTAATTAGCTAGGTTAGGATTAGATTACTTAGAAAGTGGTCTAAGGTGGGTTCACATAATTAATACAAGGGCTTAGATAGCTTCCTCTACCCCAAAATAGTTTATAACCACCATTAGTTTTATCCTCCTAATCATATATTGCACATGCATTTGACTGTACTAAAGAACCAGACTAATTACATAGAGATAATTAGCCTAGGGCTTTGTCTCAAAAATCATAGAACTAACACTGAGCTTCTAAGACTTAGGAATCTTAAAGAGCATGATCCTAACTTGTATTCCCCAAGTGGCTGAGTAGATCCACTGGTTAAATCCCAAGTTAGGATCACATCTTTGGAGTAAGCCCAATAAACCTTGGTTTCTCAGACAGTGAGCAAGTAAAATCCCTAACTCCTATGAAACTTCACAAAAAAAAAATCAAACCAGATGGAATGTTGAAATAAATCAAAGCATCACAAATTTCTGCAAGTGGATCCACAAGATGAATCTGTACTAGCCTGTACAGTGTCTAAATGACTCAGAAAACTCTTCTATTTCCTTCTCTGAACATCAAGATTCGTACACAGTAAGCTCTAACCTTCCTAGAAGGAATGAGAACATACAATACCATCATCTTGGTGTTATATATTCTCCAATAAGTTGGGGTGGTCGGTTGTAGTTGAGTTGTCATTCTTCGAGCAACATTTTGGAAAATTTGCTCATGCAACATTTTGCAAAAAGACAACTTTTTTGCAAAACTTGACAAAATTGCTAATTTGAGAAAATACCAACCTTACCAACCTCCAAGGGTGTGGGAGAGGTCAAACCATGTCAAGATTCTATTCTAAGGTCTTTAAAACACAAACTCCTAACTAAACACAAAAATCACCAAAAGGAACTAACATCCAGTCTAGCATGGTTTTAGGAACCCATAGGTTTATAACTTACCTTAGGGTCCTTCAGCTTACATAATAGTGATGACATGTAACTGATTGAATGTTTGAAGATATTAAGTTGATGATCATGCAAGGCATTAAATTAGTTAATGTATTGTATTGTCACTAATATCAACTTGATATAATCTGTATGGTCATGGAATACTGCTAAAAGACTTCAAAGAACCGATGAATCAAGACTGCTATTAGTAATGCATACAAGTCAATTATTCACTAAGTGACTACATACACTAATGGAGTGCATGCTGATGGTCAGAGTAAAAGAGCTAAGTCATAGTGTTTCCCGATGAACAAATGCACAACATTACCGACAAGCAGAGTTACAGTGTTGTCCGACGAGCAATACCCAGAGTAACCCGACATAAAGAATTTTAGTGTTACCCAACGGAGAAAACAAAGGATGGAGATCCCAATGAAAACTGAAGTCACACTGAAGGAATAGTCAATTGTCACTGATGACTAACTGAAGTGTCAATCGAAAGAACAGAGAGTTTAGAAAATGACAAAATGCTTAGCTATCAAAGAAGCTAAAGATAGAATTAACATATACTTATCATTGTTTTAATCATCTAGATAAAGCCAAAGATAAGTAAGTGATTTAAAGTTGATTTGTCCAATTGGCAAGAAGATCTCTTTGAGATAAATCAGGAGTTTTCTTTAAATCTATTGGCAAGAATTATGGAACACGCCAAGAATCAAGAAAGCCAAGAAATGGGGAAATCATGTCTATATAGAGACAAACTCAATTCATTACGAATTGTGTGGGGTGAACAAGAGAAGAGGAGAGATGCTAAAGAAAATCTAATGGAGAAGAAATTCTTCATTCAGTCCTGATCAACAAGCTAAAAGAAGAGCTAGATTTTGCAGACACTGACGAATAGTGAGACAAGCATCACATAGCGGAACAAGTGTGGAGAAAAGGTATATAATTGATTATATTGATCAGTGAAGTAATGGACCTACAATAGATCTGAAAATCTGCAGTTGAGTTGTATATATGAACAAATCATTAGTGTTTTAGTTTAACCATTTAATCATAGAAGCCTCTTAATAGAGTAGGACTTAAAAGTCTTTTTCAATTGAGATACATCCCAAGGAGTATCAAAACGTTTGATCACAAAAGTAGGATTGGATATGCCCGATACCTATTGGTAGGCCAAGTGAGTGTTTGATCAAGGATGGTAGCATTAGATGCTAGATACTAGTTGACAAACTATTTATAAATCCTCTAACAAGGTCACACCTAACAGTGTGTTTTGTAACCTTTAACAGGGTTGGCTCTTAACAGGGCTCACTTCAAAAGAGTGAAAATTTGGGGTACCGATCCCACTTATTTTTTCCTTCACAGGGTTTCCACATTA
Source organism: Thuja plicata (assembly GCA_018584345.1). Lineage (NCBI taxonomy): Eukaryota > Viridiplantae > Streptophyta > Pinopsida > Cupressales > Cupressaceae > Thuja > Thuja plicata. The sequence goes on from MU225526.1 coordinate 3,563,930, forward strand.
AATCCTTGTGTTATGTGTTTATGGTTTATCACTGTACTATTTTACATTTCACATATGCATTTATGGATTTATCGGTATACTCTACATATTTACTATTTTTCGATAAATAAGTTCACTGCTTATCGGTAATCATACAGAAGAGAGATTAGCAAAGCAATTTGACAAGTAGAAAATTGATTAAATTATTTCAAGGAATACATCTTGTAGGGCAGAAGATAACTTGAAACATAATTAAGTGGTTATAAGTTTTAAGGGTTGATTTAAGGATTAAAATTTGAGGCCACTGATTCACCCCCCCCCCCTCTTAATTATTACTAACAATTGGTATTAAAGCTTGTGTGCTTAGAAGGAAGGTTTCAAGACCTAAGCTAAAGATCACAAGATGAACAGATGAGATGTGCCCAAGCTGAACAAAGATAATTTTGCTTCATGGTAGAGCAGAAAAAGAATCCACTTATCAGGTATTGGTAATGATGTGACTCAATACTTAGATGTTGAATATGTGTTGCCCACAGGAGCACCAATAGTAAAACAATTGAGAGAGAAGCATGGGAACAATTGCATGATGATAGAGCTTTCTTCATCACTCTCCAATGCTGAATTGGAAGATGTCAAAACCTGCAAGACTGCAAAGCTGATGTGGGACAAATTGATGCTTGTACATGGTGGTGACAAGAATGTTTTGAGATCCAAGGCAGAAATCCTTAGAGGAAAGTTTGATGATCTCAAAATGAAAGAAGGTGAAAACATCACTCAGTACAACACAAGAATCAAAGAGGTATTCAAAGCTATCTAAGGAGTTAGAGGTATACTAGAAGAAGATAAAGTGGTAAGTAAAATTCTAAGAACCTTACTACTTACTTATGCTATTAGAGTATCTTCCATTCAAGAAATGAGAGCAGTAGCTGTTGGAATAGTTCCAAAGGATAACTGAGAGGGGGGGTGAATCAGTTATCAACTACTTTAATTCTTTTCTTTACTTAGATACATAAAGATAATGCACATTCAGATAACACAATAGACAACACAATAATTTTGGTTACAGGGAAACCAAATAGGTAAAAACCCCAGTGGGAATTAGCACCCACAAAGAAATGTACTTGAGTATAATTATCCCTGTTAGGAGATATTGCAACCCTATTAGGAGTTGTTCTTTACAATGCAATAAGTACAGAGACCTGGTTAAAGGTTAGACCCTGTTAGGATTCTTTTACAAGTAACCCTATTAGGGGTGAGGACTCACTATCCAAAAGCTCACAGCTAAAATGGTGAAGGTTGCAACCTTTAGTAAAAAAAATATACACTATATCTGATAGATGAACTGTTTGAGTAGACCTACTGTCTTGATCAGTTCCAATGATTTGTAATCTTCTTCTGTCTCTTCACATAGTTCTTTAACTTATTCTGTCTAACTTTATATTCACTTTTGTCTATTGTTTTTCACTTCATTTTTCTACACTTAGAAAACACAATTGATATGCTATATGTATCTTCACCAAGGATAAGGTCACGATGGTATCTAGGAACACTTCATCAAATTATTTTTCGGCTTAACTATCCACACAATCAAAGTTAGAACCGCGCAACTCAAACTGAATAGACGCAACGCTTCATAAAGTCGGCTTCACCAATTTTACTCCAATGTCACAATTTTGTTAAAACACACTTGGTGCCTTTGTATAATCATCACTAACTCATAAATAAACATTAATACAACCACGCATATCCCAAAGATAGGTGTAACTCAATAAACACTATATTTACGTCAGCTCTTGACATATAATCTTTAGACGCTGTAACAGCCATATCTGATTAACATAGCTCAATTGAAACTTCATATCTGACTCGACATGAATGCACATAGCATCTAGAACATGTATAAACCATGTAAATAAACATACATAGCTCTAGAACATCTGTACTAATAATTGCATATAGAACACTGCTATATATTATATGTTGTCATCAATGACAAACATACAATCAATTATTTGCACAGAAGCAAATCTCCAACAATCTCCCCCTTTGACATTGATGAAAACATATGATGTTATCAACTCAAAGTGTCTTCCTTCTTTTTACAATCTTCTCAATATCCTCATCAAAAGTTCCTCTTCACTACTGCTGCTCTGTATACTCCCCCAGAGTATATGCTCCCCCTTACTAATAATCCCCCTTTGATATCAATGACAAAGGGTGTTAAACACCATTAAGCATAGGTACTACTCCAAAAGTAGAGTATTCAACCATTCATCAGTCACCAAGGATTGATGTTCTTGCTACAAATTCTAATCAGACTCAGGAAAGGGAATTACACCCAACTTCTCCCTGAGATACTCAAAAGTATCTTTTGATAATGGCTTTGTAAAAATATCTGCTAATTGTTCTTTAGTGCTCACATAATCCAACTTTACTTCTCTGTCTGCAACTTTTTCTCTTAGAA
>MU225526.1:3567003-3581394 GCA_018584345.1 Thuja plicata
TCAATATCTCCTTCACATACTTAGACTGATTTATGAATATGCCTTTGTCTATTTGTTTTACATTCAATCCAAGAAAATATTTGATAGGTCCAATCATGCTCATTTCAAACTCACTTTTCATTTGTTTGGAAAATTCTACACTAAGTTTGTCATTAACTCCAAAGATAATGTTATCAACAAAAATAGCAACAAGTAGTAATCCTTCATCTGTCTCTTTTATGAATAAATTACAGTCTGGTGCTCCTTTTCTGAATCCTATCTTTGTTAAGTAACCATCAAGTCTCTCATACCAAGCTCTCAGGGCCTGTTTAAGTCCATAAAGTGCTTTCATTAATCTGCATACCATGTCTGGTTTGTCTGAAAGTTTGAATCCTTTAGGCTACTCTATGTAGACTTCTTCCTTCAAGTCACCGTTCAGAAAATCTGACTTGGCATCCATTTGATATACTTTAAAGTTCTTGAATGTTGCATATGCCAAAAATAACTTGATAGCTTCTAGTCTGCTCACAGGGGAAAACATGTATTAGTGTATTCTATTCCTTCTGTCTACACATATCCTTTACATACTAATCTTGCTTTGTTCCTTACCACTGTGCCTTCTTCATTCATTTTGTTCCTGAATATCCACTTTGTTCCAATCACATTCTTGTCATGAGGTCTAGGGACCAGTTCCCATCTTTCATTCTTGATTATTTGATCTAATTATTCTTGCATATCACTTTTCCAATCTAAATATTTGCATGCCTCTTCAATGCTTAAGGGTTCAATCTGTGAAATTAAGCATACCTCTTCAGCAGTGGTTGAACCTTTTGCTCTAGATCTTGTCAAGACTTTTGTGCTTTGATATCCAATGATATCTTCCTTAGAGTGGTATTTGGATGTGTATTTTGAGTTCTTAGGAGTAATAATTTCATCTATAATCTATGATTCTTCTTCACTTGGTTCAGGATTGTTACATGAAACGTCAATACAGTCAAACATTTCTTCAATAACTGTGTCCTTATTGATGGATCTGGGCTCATCTTCAATCATGGGAGCATAGTCATAATGTCTTTCTTAAATCATAAACTTATCATCAATCTTCACATGAGTACTTTCAATGATCTTTAATCTTAGATTAAAACATCTATAGGCTTTGCTTTTAGTATAGTAACCAAGAAAAATACCTTCATCTCTTCTAACATCAGACTTGCCAATGCTATCATCTCTCTTGATGTAGAACTTGCTTCCAAAGTTTCTAAAGTATTTTACAGTACATACATTACCAAATCAAAAATCATAGGGTGTCTTGTCTATGCCTGGCCTCAATTGTATTCTATTGATAGTATAGACTGCTATATTGGCCACATCTCTCCAATAGGTATGAGAAACCTTTCCTTCAATTCTGATAGTGCACACTATGTCAAGTATTATTCTATTCCTTCTTTCTACAATCCCATTCTACTGAGGGGTTCTAGGTGCACTTAACTGTCTCTTGATTCCATGTTCTTAATAGTAATCATAAAATTGGTCAGGGGTGAACTCTCCTCCTTTATCAGTTCTCAGACATTTTATCTTTAATCCAGATTCATTCTTAACCTTAGCTTTGAACACTTTGAACTTCTCAAAAGATACAGATTTTTCTTTTAAGAACGCAACCCACATCATCCTTGAGAAATCATCAACAAACAAAATGAAATACCTTTCTCCGTAGTAAGATCTTGTTTGAGTAGGTACACAAAGGTTTGTATGTATAAGATCTAATTTGTTTTTTGCAAAGTCTTGTTTTCTCCTGAATGAGGTCCACACATGCTTCCCCATCACACATTTCTTGCACATGGTGTCAACTGGTCTTGCAATACTTGGAAATTCTCTTACTGCCATTACATTACTTATCTTGACTTTGTTGTCAAAATTGATATGACAAAGTCTCTTGTGCCATGGCCAACTGTCATCCACTTTTGCAACAAAAACTCTTACTTCTGAATTGAGATGAAAGACATTACCTTTGGTCTTTGAGCTTGATGCAATCATGTCTCCCTTTTTTTAATGATGCACTGGTTGTTTTTGAATTCCAACTAATATCCTTTATCAAGAAACTATCCAACACTTAGTAAGTTATGATGTAAACCATCAACATAAAGAACATCATCTATCTTATTCTTTCCATCTAAGGTGATAGAACCTTTGCCTATGATAGGTTTGGGAGTGTTATCTCCAAATCTGACCATGCCACCTTTTTATTTGTCCAAATGTACAAACCTATCTTTGTCTCTAGTCATGTGGTGTGAACATCTGCTGTGAATGATCCAGTCAGTTCTGATGTCATATCTTGAAACTAATGCTAACTCTTGTGTTTCATCTTCTTTGTCCATTTCTTCAAGAATATTTTCAATGTATTTAATGGCAATGAAACCAATTTCATCTTCTCCTGAGTCATCATAAGTTACACCATCTTCAGCATGATAACATTCCTTAGTGTACTTGGGCTTGTAATCTGATCTAAAATTATTGACTCTTGTAGGACACTTGGATGCAAAGTGACCAACTTTGTTGCATGAAAAACATTTGAAAGGTAGTTGTCCTTCATATTTCCCTTTACCTTTCCTTTCTTTCTTGGAAATCATAGCAATGATTTATTCTAGTTCTGTATCCACTTCTTCATTATTACTAGAGCTGCTTATGGTTTTCTTGCTGTGCACTGAGGCTTTGAAAGCTGTCTCACTTTTGGGTTCTGTCTTCAATCTTGATATCTCAAATGCAGATATTTTCTGATCAAAGTCTCTCTCTTGAAGTCTTTTGAAAATTGCATAGTCTCATCTAAGATATTGATCTTTCTCTCATAGTCTACTATTAGTGTGGTCATTAGTTTGTCCATTAAATCTTCCTTTGAAATTTCTCCACCATTGTTCCTGATACTTGAAACTGCTTCATTAATTATTTGATTATAGGCTATGATGTTTTCTTTAGGTAGCATCTCTAAGATGTTGTACCTTTTCTTCCATGTCTTTCTGCATGCATTATTTTCTTAGATGTCTCCTTCAAACATATCTTCTAAGTATTTCCAAATAGAGTACGCTTTATTTGCCTTCTTGATCTCAGAACATTCACTGTCAGATAGGGAACTGATTAGGGCTTCTTTGGTGATTGCATTTTGAGTGAACACTTCCTTTTGTTTGATTGTAGAGTCTTCTTCTGCAAGGTCTTTCAAGGTGGGAACTTCAATTGCTTGAGTGGCAATCTCATAGATCTCAAATCCAGGCAATCTCATAGATCTCAAATCCAACCACTAAATGTGTGTAATCATTTTTTTCTTCTAGTCAAGATAGTTTTCTCCAGCAAACTTAGGACTCTCTTTCCTGAAGTATGCCATCTAATCTACCTTAAGATTTTAGGCTTTCCCTCCAAGGCACTTGGCTCTGATACCAATTGTTGGAGTAGTCCCAAAGGATAACTGAGAGGGAGGGGGGGTGAATTAGTTATCATCTACTTTGATTCTTTTGTTTACTTAGATACATAAAGAAAATGCACATTCATATAACACAATAGAGAACACAAAAAATTTGGTTACGGGGATACCAAATAGGTAAAAACCCCGGTGGGAATTAGCACCCACAAAGAACTGTACTTGAGTATAATTATCCATGTTAGGAGATCTTGCAACCCTATCAGGAGTTTTTATTTACAATGCAATAAGTATAGAGACCTGGTTAAAGGTTGGACCCTATTAGGAGTCTTTTACAAGTAACCCTGTTAGGGGTGAGGACTCACTGTTCAAAAGCTCACTGCTAAAATGGTGAAGGCTGCAACCTTCAGTAAAATAGATATACACTATATCTGATAGATGAACTATTTGAGTAGACCTTCTTTCTTGATCAGTTCCAATGATTTGTAATCTTCTTCTATTTCTTCACATAGTTCTTTAACTTATTCTGTCTAACTTTTTGCTCACTTTTGTCTATTGTTTTTCACTTGATTTTTCCACACTTAGCAAACACAATTGAACTAATATATGTATCTTCACCAAGGATAAGGTCACGAAAGTATCTAGGAACACTTCATCAACTTCTTTGTTGGCTTAACTATCCACACAATCAAAGTTAGAAACACACAACTCAAACTGAATAGACACAAAGCTTCATAAAGTCGGCTTCACCAATTTTTCTCCAATATCACAATTCTATTAAAACATGCTTGGCACCTTTGTATAATCATCAATAACTCATAACTAAACATTAATACAACCACACATATCCCGAAGATAGGCGTAACTCAAGCAACACTGTATTTACATCGGCTCTTGACAGATAATCTTTAGACGCTGTAACTGCCATAACTGATTAACATAGCTCAATTGAAAATTCATATCTAACTTAGTGTGAATGCACATAGCATCTAGAACATGTATAAACCATAGAAATAAACACGCATAGCTCTAGAACATTTGTATTGATAATTGCATATAGAACACTGTTGTATATTGTATGTTGTCATCAATGACAAAAATACAATCAATTATTTGCATAGAAGAAAATCTCCAACATTAGAAAATAGAAATGTTACTCTAGATAGTTTAATTGGAAGACTAATTTCATTTGAGATGAACAACTTTGATAATAGTGTCTTACCAAACATAGAGTCTATATTCAAAATCTCTATGAGAATAAGTAAATGAAGTCATAAAAACACTGTGAGAAAAGATAGTGATAGTGAAAGTGAAGAAGATGATCTCGATGAAATTGAAGCACTTATGGCTAGAAGAATGCAAAGAGGCAAAGGTAAATTACCACTTGTTTGTTTTAATTGAAAAGAGATTGGACACTTTGCTGTAAGATATACTAATAGAAGAAAAGATGATAGAAGTAATGACAGATCATTTGAAAAGAAGTCTGACAGAGGTGATTACAGAAGCTATCAACAATCAGAAAGAAGAGATACCCGAGACTATAAGGACAAAGGAAAGAAATCCAATTAATTAGCAAAATGAAAAGATGATGATACTGACACTGAATCTGATGAAGACATCAAGATGGTGTTTGTGGATATAAAGGATGATTCAGATGATGATGAAGAAAGGTATGTAGAAACAACTCTCATATATAAAGTTAGAAAAAATGATGTTTGGATCATAAATAGTGGATGCACTCACCATATGAACGGTGATAAGAAATGTTTTGAGACTTTTGAATACTATAAAGGTGGTTCAGTAAGAATGGGTAATGACACACCTTCTCTAGTTGCAGGTAGATGAACCATAATGTTGAATAACCAGATAAAATGTGAAAATGCTTATTGGGTAAATGGATTGAATTATAGTCTATTGAGTGTTTCTCAGTTGAATAATTCAGGTCACAGCGTAGCATTTGAAAATAAGAAGGCAAAGATCTTTAATAAATCAAGTATTCTGATTGGTACCGGTGAGCAGATAAAAGGTAATTTATTCTATCTGAATGATACTGACACCACTTGTTTGATTGCTACAAACAAGGAGATATGGCTGTGGCACAAAATATTGTGTCATGTAAAATTTCAAAACATGATAAAGATTAGCAAAAAGAGAAATGTTAGAGGCTTACCGACAATGACCAAGCCCGACAACATCATGTGTAAGAATTGTCAAAATGATAAAATGAAAAAGTCTAGTTTTAAAAGAAAAACTCATACATATGATACAATTCTAGAATTAGTCCATACTAATTTATATGGACCTATGAGGACAAAGAGTTATTATGGAGATAGATACTTTATTCTCTTTGTTGATGATTACTCTAGAATGATAACAATCATGTTTCTAAAAGATAAATATGAAGCATTTAAGATGTTTAAATGGTATAAAGAAATGGTCGAGAAGCCAAGTGGTAAGGAGTTAAAATGCTTAAGGTCATATAGAGGAGGGGAATTTATTTCAAATGAATTCATTAACTTTTGTAATGAGCATGGAATCAAAAGGCAGGTCTCTACACCAAGAACACCACAGCCGAATGGAATTACTGTTAGAAGGAATAGATCCATAGTTGATTGTGTAAGGAAAGTGATGATAGACAAAGGGATCACCCAAATCTTCTAGAGGGAAGTTTTCAGTACTGCTATTTACACATTGAACATAGTACAATTGAAGAAAGACACCAAAAAGACACCTTATGAGCTATGGTATGGATACACACCAATTGTAAGTTATTTCAAAAAATTTGGCAGTCAATGTTATATCTTAAAAGATGATAGAAATGGAAAACTTGACTCCAAGAGTGATGAAGGAATCTTTCTAGGGTATTCTACCAAGAGCGAGGCTTATAAATGTCTAAACAAAGATGCTAACAAAATTGTTTAAAGTGTAAATGTAAAGATAGATGAATTTGCAGAGAAGAATGAAAAGGAAAGTACTAAAGAACCAGAGGACTACAATAGGTTCACTTACAATGAGGAACCTGAAACTCTACCCTACCAAAAATGTAGAGCTCCCGAGCAACAGATCATTGCATCTGAGCATTAGGTTGATACCAATGATCATAATATTGCTCAAAATTATGCACAAAGAGATGGAGAATAGAATGAAGAAAAAAATGATGATCAAGCTGATAGATAAAGAGCTGAACCTGTACTTACAAGATATTTCAGAAGGAACCATCCATAGAACCATATCATTGGAGACAAGAAGACTAGTATGAGAACTAGAAGTAAGTCTCTAAATACAAGATGTCTTATTTGTGATTATCAGCCCAAATCTGTCAATGTTGCACTAGATAATGATGAATGGATAAGTGTTATCAATGAAGAGATTGAAAAGATAGAGAAAAAAAACACATGGACACTTGTACCAAGACTAGATGACAAGAATATCATCAGTACAAAATGGATATTTAGGAATAAGTTGAATGAGAATGGAGAAGTCATAAGAAATAAAGCAAGACTAGTATGCAAGGGGTATGCACAAGAAGAAGGAATTGACTATGGAGAGACCTTTGCACCCGTTGCTAGGCTAGAAGGAGTAAGAATATTTCTTGCTTATGCTGCATATAAAGGATTCAAGGTATATCAAATGGATGTCAAATCTGCATTCCTAAATGGAATACTTGAAGAAGAGGTATACATTGAACAACTAGAAGGGTTTGTTGATCCAGACAAGAGGGACATGGTATGTAGACTTCAAAAAGCCCTGTATGGATTGAAACAAGCACCCTGAGCCTGGTATGAAAGAATTCATTCCTATCTTATAAGTATTGGATTTGTAAGGAGTAGTGAAAACAATAATCTTTACTTGAAGGAAGATACTGATGCTAACATTTTGATTGCTAAGATATTTGTTGATGACATCATATTTGGAGGCAATGATATGCTATGCAAATCATTTACAAATGAAATGAGAAAAGAGTTTGAGATGTCTATGTTTTGAGAGATCAAGTTCTTTCTTGGTCTGCAGATCATGCAACAAGATGAAGGTATTTTCATTACACAATCCAAGTACATCAAAGAAGTACTAAAAATATTCAAAATGGAAGAGTCCAAATCAGTTGGAACACTGATGGAAACAGGATGTAAGCTGACAAAGGAGGACAAGTCATCAGAGGTAAATCAGACTTTGTACAGATCAATGATTGGAAAACTCATGTATGTTGTACATACTAGACCAGATATTGCACATGTAGTAGGAATAGTTGCTAGATTTTCTGCTAGTCCCAGAGAATCACATATGTCTGCTATGAAAAAAATTCTAAGATATCTGAAGAATATCGAGGAATATAGCTTATGGTATATAAGAGAAGGAAAATTTGAAATTAAGGTTTTTACCAATGCTGATTGGGCTGGAAATCTTGATGACCGGAAGAGAACAACTAGAGGAGCATTCTTCATGGGTGACAGACTTGTCACATGGATCAACAAGAAACAAGGATGCATCTCACAATCTACTACAGAGGTAGAGTATGTTTCTGCTACAAACTTCTCAAATATTGCATGGATCAAATAGTTAATGGAAGGTATGCATATGCAAATTCTAGAACCAATAATTATCTATTGTGATAATACAAGTGCAATAACAATTTCCAAGAATCTAGTCATGCATGCTAAAACAAAGCATATTTCCATCAAGTATCATTATCTGAGAGAACAAGTTCAAGAAAAAGAGGTGATACTTGAGTATGTGAAATCAAAGGAACAATAGGTTGATATCTTCACCAAGCCACTGCCCAAGGATGCATTTGAGTACTTGAGAAAGAGACTAGGGGTCATACCCTTGTCTACTGGTTAGTAAGCTGACTAGAAGGCTGCATCAGCCTACCTATTATCAGAATATCATTCATGTTGATGCAAGCAGAGAGATGGAATTCAAAGATAACTATATACACATAAAGGTATTTATCTACTCCAAGCTCCAGAGTTGTTATCGATGGAATGGGAAACTCAAGGAATATATTATGGATAGAAAGAATCCATTAGGCATCACTGTAAATTTTTTTTTTTTGAAAAAGATGTTTGGCATTGCTATCAAAGGGAGAGAGATATCTCATTATCATACATACAAAGATTATATGCACTATCAACTCAGGCAAAGATCATAATCATCAAAATATTCATAGGGAGAGTACACACAAAGGAAGAGAAATACTGACAAAAGACATCACAAGAAAGGAGAACAGTTAGAGGGAGAGAGTTTGACATAGAAGGAGAAAAAATTACATTAGAGAAAGAAAGATTCTACATCCATCTAGTAAAGGGATTGAAGACAGAATAAAAGATGTAAGAATCAAATCAAAGCTATTTGAGCTTACCGAAAGCCAAACATTTATATTAGTTACATTAGAAAATCTTGATGAAACTATATATTTCATATTATATTAGTAATAGTATAGTATGATAATGTAGTATGTTTCCATCAATGCCAAAGGGAGAGATTGATGACATGTAACTGATTGAATGTTTGAAGATATTAAGTTGATGATCATGCAAGGCATTAAATTAGTTAATGTATTCTATTGTCATTGATGTCAACTTGATATAATCTGTATGGTCATGGAATACTGCTAAAAGAATTCAAAGAACTGATGACTCAAGACTATGCTATCAGTAATGCATATAGTCAAGTATTCACTAAGAGACTACATACATTGACGAAGTGCACATCGACGGTCAGAGTAAAAGAGCTAATTCACAGTGTTTCCCGATGAACAAATGCACAACATTACCGACAAGCAGAGTTATAGTGTTGTCTGATGAGCAAAGCACAGAGTAACCCAACAAAAATAATTTCAGTGTTACCCAACGAAGAAAATAAAGGATGGAGATCCCGATGACAACTGAAGTCACACCAACATAACAGTCAGTTGTCACCAATGACTAATTGAAGTGTTGATTGACATAACAGAGAGTTCAAAAAAAGAAAAAATGCTTAGCTTTGAAAGAAGCTAAAGATAGAATTAATGGATAATTATCATTGTTTTAATCATCTAGATAAAGTCGGAGATAAGTAAGTGGTTTAAAGCTGATTTGTCTAGTTGGTAAAAAGATCTCTTTGAGATAAATCAGGAGTTTGATTTAAATCTATTGGCAAGAATTATAGAGCACGCCAAGAATCAAGAAAGCCAAGAAAAGGGGAAATCATGTCTATATAGAGACAAGCTGAATTCATTACGAATTGTGTGGGGTGAACAAGAGAAGAGGAGAGATGCAAAAGAAAATCTGATGGAGAAGAAAGTCTTCATGCAGTCCTGATCAACAAGATAAAAGAAGAGCTAGATTCTACAGACATTGATGAACACCGAGAAAAGCATCACAAAGAAGAACAAGTGTGGAGAAAAGGTATATATTTAATTATATTTATCAGTGAAGTAATGGACCTACAATAGATATGAAAATCTGCAATTGAGTTGTATGTATGAATAGATCATTAGTGTTTTAGTTTAACCATTGAAGCATATAAGCCTCTTAACAGAGAAGGACTTAAAAGTCTTTTTCAATTGAGATACATCCCAAGGAGTATCAAAAATTTTGATCACAAACGTAGCATTTGATATGCCCGATACCTATTGATAGGCCAAGTGAGTGTTTGATCAAGGATGGTAGCATTAGATGCCAGATACTAGTTGACAAACTATTTCTAAATCCTCTAACAAGGTCACACCTAATAGTGTGTTTTGTAACCTTTAATAGGGTTGGCTCTTAATAGGGCTTAGTTCAGAAGAGTGAAAATTTGGGGTACCAGTCCCAGTGGTTTTTCCCTTAACAAGGTTTCCACGTTAAAATCCTTGTGTTATGTGTTTATGGTTTATCACTTTACTGTTTTACATTTCACATATGCATTTATGGATTTATCAGTATAATATACATATTTACTATGTTTCGATAAATAAGTTCACTGCTTATCAGTAATCATACAGAAGAGAGATTAGCAAAGCACTCCGAGAAGTAGAAAATTGATTAAAATATTTCAAGGCATGCATCTTGTAGGGAAGAAGATAAATTGAGACATAATTAAGTGGTTATAAGTTTTAAGGGTTGATTTAAGGATTAAAATTTGAGGCCACTGACTCACCCCCCCCTCTTAGTTATTACTAACAAATAGACCCAAACATGCACACACTAGGGTGATCCAAAGATTCACCTTATTACAAACACTTAAGTATAAAATATGAACTTCAGGAGGTGCCCTGCACCAAGGTTGATTCAGATGATTGTAAAATCTAAGCAAAAGGCATAGAAAGCTGAGAAGAGAAGTATAGAAATGTGAAGTGGTGATTTATTGATGGATTTTCAAGAAGATCAGAGAGATGGAGATGATAATGGAGGCTAGTCAGTGAATTAGAATTTGAGAAAAAGTGGATCTGTATTTGCAAAGTGAGATGTATGTTTCAGATCAAAACTATTATTACTTTCTAACCATTGTATCGGTCAAAATCCTTTAAACAAGGTTGATATAAGAGTCATTTTGTAAATCCTTTAATCAAGGTAAAATTCTAATAGAATGATCTAAGTCCTCTAACAAGGCTCACTTTTAACAAGGTGATTAAATCCTTTAACAAGGTCACACCTAACAGTATGTATTGTAACCTTTAACAGTGTTGGCTCCTCATAGAGCTCACTTCAGAAGAGTGAAAGATTGGTAGCATGTTACTGGTGGTTTTTTTCATATTGGGTTTCCATGTTAATTCCTAGTGTCATACTCGTGTGAATTTTATTTGATGTGTTATACTATTAAAATTTTTATATCATGCAAGTTGATTAATTTAGGACAGTGGGCTGAAATTTTATGTTACTTATCATATGCTATAGAGACTGAGTGGATTTTTGAGTAGATATGAGTTGGTTAAAGGGTTTGAAAGTTCAATTGGTACATCTGGATCTAAGGATAACTGATTCACCCCCTACCAATTATTCTAAATCATTCTAACAATTGGTATCAGAGCGTTGTAGTGCTTGTAAGGAAAATTTTGAAGGTACTTGAAGCTAAAGATCAAGATGTATAAAAAGGAGGTACTGAGGTTGAACAAGGAGAAATTCCTTGCATGGAAAAGTTTGATGAAGCTACACCTAGTTGTAATTGGAGAAGAAACAAAATATTATGTGGAACATGACTACCTAACTATGTCTACATCATTGACAGCTCAACAAATGAAGGAAAAGAAATAACACAATCAAGCAATGTTGGAGATTGCATTAGCCCTAAGTTATTCTAAATTTTTAGACATAAAAGATTGTACTACTGCAAAATAAATGTGTGACACACTGACAGCTGTCTTCGGAGGTGATACAAATGTACTAAGAACCAAATCTGAAAGCTTGATAGGTAAGTTTGATGAAATGAGAATGTTAGATGGTGAAACTATTGTTCAATATTATATCCTAGTTAAGGAGGTTGTGAATGCTATTAGAGGAGCTAATGGAACTATTGATGATGATAATGTTATTAGAAAGATATTGAGAACCCTACTTCCCATTTATTCTATTAGATTTTTTTCTATACAAGAATTGAGATGTACTCGTGGTAACAACTTAACTTTGAAAGGTTTAGTTGGTAGACTTACTACTTTTGAGTTATCAATTTTTGATAATTTCACCCCTCACAATGTTGATTTTGCATTCAAATCACAATTGACTCTTCATAAGACTAAGAAAGGAAAAGAAAGATGTGTGAATAGTGATAGTGACACTTCTGATGATGATCTTGATGAACCTGAGGTACTTATGGCTAGAAGACTACTCAGAGGAAAAGGAAAATTCAAAGGTAAAATTCCTATAATATGTTTTTCATGTAACAAAGTTGGCCATATTGTAGCAAGATGCCCTGACAGGAATGACAAGGATGAAAAAAGGGAAAGAAAGTACATAGACAAAAGGGATGACAAAGATTTAAGAAGGTGTAAGGACTATAAGGACAAAGGTAAGAAATCCTTCTATATTGCTAAAGAAGAAACTGATAGTGAATTTGATAAATTTGATGACCATGATATAGAGGTTGTTTATGTTGCTATGAAAGATGATTATGATGAAGATGAGAAAACTGCACTTATTTCATATATGAGTAAAGGTTATAAATGAATAATTGATAATGGTTGCTCACATTACATGACTGGTGATAAAAGTATGTTTGAAACCTTAAATTATTGCAAAGATGGCAGTGTTAAGTTTGGTAATGATACACCATATCTTGTAAAAGGAAAAGGATCAATAAAATTGATTTATATGATAAGGTGAAAATGATTATCGAGTTGAAGGTGTTAAGTTTTAGGATCACTGCAAATGTAATAGAACTCTATGTTGTATGTATTATCCAAATGCAACAATCTCTCTTTCATTTATATTGAGAATGAGGATAGGAGAGACATGTCCCTTTATAGGACATGTCTATTCATTATTATGAGATTAATATAATAAAAATTGATTATACACACACACACACACACACACACACACACACACATCTATATATGTATATACACACATGTAATATCTATCAATCATTATTATATCAATTTATCCTAATACTCTATATATATATATTATATCTGACATAATGATATATATATATATATATTGTTGGAGATTTGATTCTGAATAGTTGATTGATTGTATGTTTGTCATTGATGACAACATATAATACACAACAACACTTCTATATGTAATTATCCATATGATGACATTAAGACTTGCATGGATAGATACATGTTGTTGACATGTTTATTATGCTATGTTCATACATGCAGACCCAGATATGATGTTTTAGTAAAGATATGTAATTATGTTATTGATGGTTTTAGTTCTGGAGGAATAACAGTTTAAGGCCGACGTATGTAACATGTTTATTGAGTTGCGCCTATCTACAGGATATGTGTGTATATTCATGATGAGTTATGAGTTTTTGATAGTAATCTAAAGGTGCCAAACATATTTCAAGAAGATTACAAAGTTATGGTTAATTTGGTGAAGCCAACTTAGTGAAGCGACACGTCTATTCAGTTTATACTTGTGCGGTTGTAATTATGCTTTTGCGCTTAGTAGAGTTAACAAGGATGTTAAGAAGAGTTTTCCTACAGGTCCCATGATCTCATACTTGGTGTATATAATTATAGAAGGTCATTTGTGATAAGAAGAGTTGTGCAATCCAGAGATAAGAAAAGCAGAGCAGAGTGTTAAAGAAACAGAGCTATATTTATCATATGTTGATAATATATATATTGAAGTTGAAGCTTTCAGAATACAGATAAAATTTTTTAGTTCTTTACAAGAGGTTAAAGCATCGGTGCACAAAAGGAACTGATCAGACAAGCAGTGTCACAAACAATAGTTCACCTTGTTGATACAGTGTGTATCAAATAACCAGAAGGTTGTAGCATTCACCACTTGGATAGTGAGTCCACCACCCCTAATAGGGTTATTGTAAAAGACTCCTAACAGGGTCTGACCCTTAACTAGGTCACTATACAACTACATTGTAATGAACAACTCCTAAAAGGGTTGGAAGATCTTTTAATCGGGATCACTATAAATAGTATAGTTCTTTGTGGGTACTAATTCCCACCAGGGTTTTTACCATTTGGTTTCCCCATAACCAAATTGATGTGTTGTGTAATGTGTTATCTAAATGTGCATTTACTTTGTATCAATCTGGATTAATAAGTTTAAGATAAAGATCAAGTTGTTGATAACTGATTCACCCCCCCTCTCAGTTATCCCTGAAGTATTCTAACAATTGGTATCAGAGCCAAGTTCCTTGGAGAGAAAGCCTAATAGCTTAAGGTAGATCATATGGCATACTTCAGAATAGAGAGCCCTAAGTTTGATGGAGAGAAATATCAAGATTGGAAGAACAAAATGATAACACATCTACAATGTGTTGGCTTTGAGATATTTGAAATTGCTACACAAGAGGTTGTAATTCCATCTCTGAAAGACCTTGCAAAGGAGGATGCTACCAATAGACAA